>BTHU01000003.1:93755978-94055978 GCA_036184795.1 Tokudaia tokunoshimensis | reverse complement strand
AGGAGAGAGAGAGAGAGAGAGAAGAGGAGTAGAGGCTGGCCATGAGCACTTGGAGAGAGGGGGGAGGGGAATTGGGAGAGAGGGGAGAGGGGAATGGGGAGAGAGGGGGAAGAGGGTAAGGGGGAAAGTGCAAGAGGAAAAAAGAAGAGAGCAAGCGATCTAGGTGGGGGCAAGCAGCCCCTTTTTATAGTGAGTCAGGCACCTGGCTGTTGCCAGGTAACTGTGGGGCGGAGCTTAGAAGGCATACCAACAGGATGGTGTGACTCAGCTGGTCAAGTGCTTGCCTAGCACATACCATGTCCTGGGCACATACCATATCCAAGCACTGCATAAATCAGATATGGTGGTTTACATTTATAATTATAGCATCTGGAAAGTAGAGGCAGGAGGATAAGTTTAACGTTGTCCTCAGCTACATAATGAGTTTGAGGCTATCCTGGGCCACAGGAAATCCTGTCTCAAAAGGAAAAAAAAAAGAAAATCTCCTTTTGAATCATGGAGCTAAATGTAAAACATAGACTCAAAAAGCTTCTTAAAATAGGAGAACATGATATGCACAGACATGGTTAGGCCACTGTTTCTGAACAAAAGCCACCGTTATACGAGGGGACATTTGACAGTATCTAAAAACCCTTTTTGAGTTGCCACGACTGGGGCTCAGGGATGGTAAGAGGTGTGTTATGAGGATTTATGGGTAGAGATCAGGTACGCTTCTTCTAAACACCACAAAATGCACAAAGGTAGTCCTCCACCACAAAAGTTAACCAGTGAACTGTCTTAGAGGTTGAACTATTGGCATTTCACTGGTTAACTTGGGGAGCAAAAGTCTGAGATTTGTACTGTAACAAATGCATTTTACTATACTAGCAATTAATAATATAACCACACAGAAAGAGACCAAGAGGAAAGGAACCAACCAAAGTTTCCAAGGCAACTTAGAAAATGTTGCCTCGATATAGTGTAAAACTGAAGTCCTGAGCAGAAACACTGTACTTCAGCTGTTTCACATAAGGAGAAGGTCAGGAATTCTGGCATGATTTCTATTCGTGGACTGAATTGTAAAAAGTATGTATGTATTACAGATAAAGGCAGCTAGGTTTCTCACTGTTGGAAAAAGAAGTTATTACAAAACAGAGGAACTTAAGAGTGACTCCTCAGGGAAACCCTTCAGAGGAATCAACATTAATTCACATTTTCAATTGTAAAAGTAAATTTCAGATGGAGATTGCTGCAGTTTGAAAGTGCCATCCAAACTCCATGTGTTGGAACCCACTGCAAATGTTAAGACGCTATACCTTTAAGAGATCAACAGGAAATAAACGTTCTGCTCTCATGCATAGATCAATGCCTCTTTTGCAAGAATGGGTTTGTTCTCTCAGAAGTGAGTTCCTGAGAGTGTATGTGCACACATACATGTGTGTGCCCCCCACACATGTGTACACAAGCACACACACACATACATGCATACACACACAGAGGCATGTACCTGTCTACATAAACCTTTCTCTCTATAACCATGAGCCATATAAATGTCTTGCTCATTATAGATCACCCAATCTGTGGTATTTAGTAACAGAGGAATAGACTAAGATACATATTCAGATAGTTATAGCAAGATATGTTTATAGTTGTGCACAAATGACCCTATTTGTCAACACACCTCTTTCAACCTATCTGTTTGTCTGTCTATCTATCTATCTATCTATCTATCTATCTATCTATCTATCTATCTATCTTCCACCTGTCATAGCCTGCCACTGATTGGGATTAGAGAGAAAAGGAGTGTATCTAATTCTCACTGATGTATGCTTATTTTTAAATATTATTAACCAACTAAAGAAACCAGGGGTCTTTAGAGACCTACCTGATTTTAAGACTGAGATAGTAGAACTAAAAATGATTCTGAAAATCTTCTGGTAATTTTCTTCAAGGTAAAAACAATTCTTAATCAATGAATATTAATATCTTATAAAATGTTTTACTTCCCATGTGTCTTAAGTAGGGTTTTACTGCTGTGAACAGACGTCATGACCACGGCAACTCTTATAAGGACAGCATTTCATTGGGGCTGGCTTA
This sequence comes from Tokudaia tokunoshimensis, assembly GCA_036184795.1. Classification (NCBI taxonomy): domain Eukaryota; kingdom Metazoa; phylum Chordata; class Mammalia; order Rodentia; family Muridae; genus Tokudaia; species Tokudaia tokunoshimensis. Next base: position 94,053,902 of record BTHU01000003.1, on the reverse strand, counting down.
CAGGTTCAGAGGTTCAGTCCATTGTCATCAAGGCAGGAACATGGAGGTATCCAGGCAGGCATGGTGCAGGTGAAGCTGAGAGTTCTACATCTTCATCTGAAGGCTGCTAGCAGAATATTGGCTTCCAGGCAGCTAGGATGAGGGTCTTAAAGCCACACCCACAGTGACACACCTACTCCAACAAGGTCACACCTACTCCAATAGGTCCACACCTTCTAATAGTGGCACTCCCTGGGCCTAGCATATACAAACCATCACAATATGCATGCAAACATAAATTTCCCTGGTCTTCTACAGCACAAAAATCTATAAGCAAATATCCATGGGTAATTATGCTTCAGTCATAGAATACTATTATACTGTGTGTATGTGTGAGATATGTATAAAGATCAACCTGAAAGTTTCTAGTAGTCAAAAATTGAGCAACAAAATAAATAATAAAAGTGTAATATTATATACAGAAAGATAAACTGAAATCCATGAGTCCATCTGTATATCAACACATAAATAGTTAAGTAAGTGGGAATGAGACACATATCTGAAGTAAGAGAATTGTAATTTAAAAGCTACTTTTGGCTGCGTAGTGAAATCCTGCCTTAAAACAGAAACAGAGAAGAAAATAGCACGAAAAAAAAAATTAAAATACTGCTTAAAAAAATCTAAACCAAGGCGCTGGGGAGATGGCTCAGCTACAAAGTACTCATATAAATAAATAAATCTTAAAACAAATAGTTTTTTAAAAAAAGATTTTTTTGACTTTCATTTTTTTTAATTTATTTATTATATGTAAGTACACTGTAGCTGTCTTCAGACACCCCATAAGAGGGCATCAGATTTCATTACGGATAGCTGCAAGCCATCATGTGGTTGCTGGGATTTGAACTCAGGACCTTCGGAAGAGCAGTCAGTGTTCTTAACCACTGAGCCATCTCTCCAGCCCCAAATAAGTAAATCTTAAAAAAAAAAAAAATCTAAACCAAACTGTAGCCCACAGTCATTTCTTAAGTAGTAATAGTGGCAATTTTGGATTTGGTTATTATACTGAATGCTTGTTAGTAATTATAAAATTGTCTACCATGGACATGGATGAACAAGTTCTTGAACCAAGCACGGTTAACATGCTCCTTTAAGTCTGCACTACATTTCTTCCCTATTCTTCATGGTGTTGAAGACAATAGTGCTTGCTGTTAGAAGAAGGTGTTGCCACAGTACTCTGCTACTTCTTCTGAAGAATAGATAACCATCCCCCCTCGTTTATATTTGTGTACAATCCTGATCTTAGTGCTTTCACGAAACACTCAGTGATAGTTGAGCGTCCAATATCTGTATTTCTATTACTGTATAGTGAAGAACACCTGGAAAAATAAACAGTATTTTACCATCTGGTCAAGAGAAACCACTGAAAACATTTAAAGCTAAGTAGGACCCTAAGCACGTTACATATGCTAATGTATTCAATGACCATCTTAAGGGAAGGGAGGGACTCTCATATCCCCATTTTACAGGTGAGACAGGAATTAAATCATTTGTACAAGCCCCGTAGTAGCGTGCTTCGAGTAGTTTCACAAATCACATCGGGGTTAATTCGAATCTCAACAGTAACTCGCTGAGTTAGGTGTCATTGTCCCCAGTCCCCAGAGTCAGAAGGAGAAACCGAGCCTCAGAACACTAACTGGCTGAACTAGAAGCGTGGGGGTGGAGGGAGACGGAGGCACACTTGATTTCAAAAGGCATGCGCTTTGGGCTATAGTTTGCTGCCTGGTTTATTAGCATGGAGTGGGCAAACCAAAGCAGGAAGTTCCTGAAGAACTGTCAAAACACATCCCCAGTGGAGAGTTCTGGAGTGGATTAGTCCTTTCCCAAGTCTGCTTAAATTTCACACCATCCACCTGCATGTGTGTCTGTTTCCCCTGCCCTTTCAGCTAAGAAGGGTGACATTTTATATTCTCTGGCTTAGAAAGAAAAATCTTATAGGATGGCAATCACCGAAGAAGATATATATTAGCTTACAAGATTTTCCCCCCTTTCCTTTTCTTTACATTTAAGAGGCAGTGAATGGGAGCTCTTGCTCAGTCTGTGAGAAAGTGGCTGGGGTCATTTTCAAGCAAAAAGGAAAGTAACACTGGCGTTTAGAGATTAAATGCCCTGTGGACAAATTGGCAGGGCTGCCTTGTTTGGAAAAGAATGTGGAGAAAACATGAATTATAATTAGTGTGTGGTAACCTAACAGTGCACAGCAGGGCTACCCTGTGCCTGGCACAGGCAGATGTGACCACATAGCTCATTAGCACTGTATAGTTTAATTCCAGTTCAGGAAATTAGAGAAGATTCTAGAACTTGCCTAGAGCTCCAAAATAGACTCTCTGACTTTAGAAACAGTGGTTCTAAGCTCCACAGTGGGTCTAAGAGATGAGAAGATGAGAATTTCTCACACATACCCTTTCTGATCTTTGACAAATAATCTCTTTCTAGAATGTTCTCTTCCTTCCTAATGCTGGGACCGTTTAATATACCTCCTCATGATGTAGTGACCTCCAACCCTAAAATTATGTCATTGCTATTTCATAACAGTTATTCATAAATGCTGTTATGAATCACAATGTAAATATCTGATATGTAGGATATCTGATATGTGACCCTGTGGGAGTCATGACCCACAGGTTGAGAACTCCTGTTCTAGACTGCCCTGATGGCAGAGAGCAATTGGTTTATCAGAACTCAGAAGTTTAAAGCTAGCTTTTGAGAGTCCTCGAGAATGACTGCACAGTTAAGCTCACTTCTTCACCCGTTGTGCTTACGTCTCAATTAACATAAAAGGAATTCTTCGTTTTCACAGAGAAGGTATATCTAAGTCAGAGTGTTTATGAACTGGGCTGAGGATATAACTCACTTGGTAGAATGTTTGCCTAGTGTGTATAAAGTCCTCAGTTTGATTCCCAGCACCATAAAAAATAAGTGCAGGCCTGTGATCTCAGAATCTGGGAAGGAGCAGTGGGAGGATCAGAAGTTCAAATATGGAGTTGGAGGTCAGTCTGGGCTATACAAGACACTGTTTAAAAAGACCAAATATAGCATATTATATTTTTCTAATGATTTCTTTTAAGAAAAATATGAAGATATATTTCACTGGAAGTAAAAATAAGGTGTTTAGGTAATGTTGAATGTTTTCTGTTCAGAAACAGTACAGGGTACTGTTTATTACTCGTCTGACCTTGCAGCACTTAGAAACTGCTTCTGCCAAAAAGCACCAACCCCTCACTTGGCCCACAATGTAACTAGAAGCAGGAAGAAAACCTAGAGTTGGCTTTCGCTTTGAGTCTGTACTTTGACTAGAAACATAGAGACAAACTGTGGTTCTTCACTTTCCTCTTAAGTCACCCTGAATTTTAGGAAGAGCAAAAACCTGGCAGGACAGATGCCCTGGTTCCCACAATTAGGACAATTACCCATTAGAGTGAAGCTCAGTGATTAGCAGCTCAACAGTTGTCTTAGTTAGGGTTTTTATTGCTGTGAAGAGACTACTACATGACCGTGGTAACTCTTATAAAGGAAAACATTTAATTGGGGCTGGCTTACAGTTTCAGAGATTCAGTCCATTATCATCATGACAGGAAGCACTGCACCATGTAGGCAGACATGATGCTGGAGAAGAAACAGAGAGTTCTACATTTTCATCCAAAGGCAGCAGAAGGAGACTGTGAGCCACACTAGGCATAGCTTGAGCATAAGAGACCTCAGAGCCCACCCCCCAAGTGACACATTTCCTTCAACAAGGCCACACCTACTCCAACATGGCCATACCTCTTAATAGTGCCATTTCCTATGGGCCTATGGGGGCCACTTTCTTTCAAACCCTGATAATAGTTTAATGGCTTATTGGAGAATTTTGTAGGACTCTTGTTAAATTTCACACTAGTACCTCCAAAATGAAATGGAGGGGGGGTCACTGCCCCCTTTTATTTATTCTTTTTCCTTGTGCAGTTTCATCCAATAAGCCCTCTTTTCTGTGGCTCCCTCTCTCCACAAATTTCTTGTTTCTTTAATTAGCATATCAGTTTGGGTGCCCCTTTAGCTTGTTGGGGGAAGCCATACTTTTGCCCTAAAAACCTCCAGTAATACTTTGAGAATTTACCCATTTCTGTTGCCTTTATATCTTTCTTCTTTTCCTACTATGATGATTAGTTTTTTGTCAACTTGGCATAAGCTAGAATCATCTGGTAAGGGGGAACTTTGATTGAGAAAATATTTACATCAGATTGGCCTGGAGGTAAGTCTTCAGGGGGCATTTTCTTGATTAATGGTTGATGTGGGAGGGCCAAGCCCACTGCAGACATTGCCACCCCTGGGCTATGTGTGTATAAAAAAGCAGGCTGAGCAAGACATGGAGAACAAGCCAGTAAGCTGCGTGCTTTCATGTCCTCTGTTTCAATTCCTGCCTCCAGGTTCCTGACTTGAATTTCTGATGTAAATTCTCTCAGTGATCTAAGCTGATTCTACTTCATAATTCTCTTATGCAGATGGAACTACATTTTATAAGTTCACTGACCTTGAAATCTATCACATGAATTTATTTAGAACACAACCCTCACATGGAGCCACTGATGATGGTAAAAGCAACCCAATCCAGCCCATCAAACTGCACTTGAGGGTGATGCTGGATATTCTCCAAAAGCCTTCCTCTATGTGGTTAATTGACCCAGAGATATTTAAGTGGTTTTGGTTCTCCTTTGAAAAAAATTAAATAAGGACATATTTTGTTTTCTAGGCCACATGTATAGCCACAGAGCAGCACAGAACTATTTGTGAAGTGCTGGTAGCCCTTGTCTTTAGTGGAAGAAAGAACATGTGTGGCTTTTGTTTACAGCTGTGGGTCAGTGTGGAGTGTTATTGATTTGGTCAACGCTACCGTGGCTGGGCATACCTCCAGCCTCCCACCTAAGGACTCTTAGAGCTTGCCAGGACTCTGCATTGAGGCAGTGTCTTCTCTTCTTTTACCTGCATTTTCTTCACTGTGAAGAGAAAGCTGACTTTAACCCTACTTCAATGCCTTTACACACCCACATGCATTTTTCCATGGAGCAAGGCAAAGAACTCTAAGATCTCTCTCCCTCTTACCCCTTCAGACAAGTGCAGACCAACGGTCCCATCATAACACTTACTGCGGGTGTCATGCCGAGTCTGGCATCTCCCTAGTGAAACCAAGTAGCTTAGTGAGAATGAGACATTATCCAAAGCCTGCTTCATTCAGTAAATAGTGTAACCTTCCTGGCTTCATTCCCCCAGTTCTGGAGTTCATCATGCCATAAACCACAGGGACTTTGTCTGCATGTTGCTGTATTAGTTCCATATGCCGAATACTCATGGAACTCACATGCAGAATGTGTGATGTCAGACCGGTTTACATGAGTCCAAATTTTGTGCAGCTGTTAGACTCAGATGTTCTCCTTCATTTTTTATGTCAGCACCATCCCAATAAACCCACTGATCTTGAGACTGAAAGGCAAAGCAAGGTCTCTGCACTTGAATGTGTTTCAGAGCCTGGAAGGTCTGTACCACTTTTGTGTGTATCTGTCCTCACCAGAGGCAACATCAGAGTGGTGGCTTCAGTTCTCTTGGAAGTGAAGCAAAACAGGAGAGATCAAATAGAAGAGGAGGCACAGAACATTAGAAGACAGAAGTTCTCAGACCAATTAGAAAGCATTACCCAGAATCATATGTGCCCTTGGAAGGAGATTCCACCAGAGGAGAACTTCCATTCTGCATAGACACTTCTCTATAAGACATTGAACTTGTTTCTCACAATGAAAGGTAGTGGTTAATGAGTGTCCTTGACCCCATGGTGCTGAGATTAGCAAGCTTGCCTTGGGTTTATTTTCTCTGGAGTAAGACAATTCACTGTCCTTTATCAGCGCAAGGGTAGTCAAAGGTTGTCACCCAATTAAAATTACAAGGTAGTAAAAGATAAGTACCTCCCAACATTTATGTGAAATTAAGGACAACTTAAAACATGGTTTTAAAACCTAAAATTTGGTCTATGTATGCTATTTTGACTCTCCATAATGTGACTCAATGTGTACTTTAAAATAAATGCTGAGAGCTGTAGGCTTTCTGTTACTCAGTTCGGATAGACCATGATTCTTCATAGTTGGGTAAGGAAATCAAACTTTGGGGATTTAAAGGAAGGAGGTGGGTGTCAGTAAGAATTACGTGGGCTTACTTTGGAACCGAAAGTAAGATTTGATTTCACATTTATTTCTTTTTCTGCCCTTTGTTATCACTTCAGTGACTGGCTGTCACTGTCCCCTTCCCTTGTGAGATGACAGAAGAACCTTGCCAACCGTTTCCTGTCTGAAAGAGGCTCTGACCCAAGAAGTCATATAGAATTGTTTGGCTTGCCTTTTCTCCTCATCACGTTTTGTAGTAAAGGTTTTTGAAAACCAGGGAAACGAAACTTCTCCAGCTTATCTCTTGAAGACAGAAAACCCTCGGTTGCGCCACACTGTGAACACTTTAGGGTTCGCTTCTCATTCCAGAAGCATGGTGGGCCTAGCTACTTAAGATAGAAAATTCCCTGCTGTGTTCCTTCAGCAAGCAAACAGAAGATTTTGTGAGATCCTGGGCTCCGTTTAGACTCTAGCCTTTAATGCTCAGCGGTTGAAACTGCTATGCAAGAAGTCATTCTATTGGGTGTTTGGAAAAGATCCATTGAACAGCATCTTCCTAAATATGGTGGAAAGAAAGTGAGTTTCAAATTAGCAAGGCCAAAGTATGCATGGAATAAGGCTTAATCAATTGTTTGGAAGCTACCACGTGCTAAACAGAAGGCTGAGGTTCTTTGCATTAGTAGCTTCAAGGGTTCTTGAAACACTCTGGATCTGATGACAGATGTTCAAGAACTTAATGCTTCTTGAGTGCGGGGCTGGTTAGATGTCATAACTCAGGCTAGGTGAGTCACGTAGCAGCACATGACTGATAGGCAACTTCTGGACATTCTCAGCTAGGAAAAAAAAATCAAACGATTTACAAAAAAGGCCTAGTGGTACTCACAGTCATTCCACAAACACTTCACGTTGTGAAAGTTTCGGTTCTCAGTGAATGAGACCCTTGTGAATGAATGATTTTCTACTCCTGTGACTCATACTACATAAGACTATCTGTCATGGTTCTATTAACAGTCATACTGTGTTCTCTGGGATAAATATATATCCATTTAATGAGGCCATGTAGGAATGTGCAGCATTAAACAAATCTTATAGTAAAGAATACTCCGTGCCATCTGCCTGCTTTCTGGAGGTGGTTTTATTCTCATATTATTGCTGTTTCCTATATCTTTTACTCTCAACTCCCCACACTCTGGAAAGATTACTCATCCTTGACTTGAAATAATCCTTTAACTTGTTCACTGCCCAACAGCTTTTAAGTTTCTCCTAACCAAAGGAGACTCTACAATCAGACACATAAAATTGAAACGCACAAAAGGTGATCTCCCTTTTAAAACCACCATTGACTTTATGCTGGAAATTATGTGTCTGATAGATGGCATCTCACTTAGTATGAAAATAGCAATTTCAAATAGGTGATCATAAATTACTGCCTTTTTTTCTTCCAGTGGTCCAGTTATGTATGTGTTAGCCATTTTGAAACCATCTGCAGCTTTTAAATGTTCTGAAGTTCTTAGTTCTTTATTCTTTTGTATTTCAGTTTGGAAAATGTCTATCTGATCATCTTCAAATTCACTGGCTCTTTCCCTGACTGTTATCAGTAGACAAGCTGCAAGGCCAAACTCCTGGGATACAGGCCACTAGCTTCTCAGGGTAGGTCAGAACACTATAGGATTCCCTCTTCCCTACACTCTGCCACCTCATGCCAATCTTTTAGTGGGTTACAGCAGAAAGAAATGTAAGAGCCATACACTTTCTGAGGGGCAAAGAGAGCCAAAGCTAAGAGAGGATTCAGGAATAAGGGCACTAGAATATCTGGATCATTTGGAATTTATACAACAAGCTCTAAGCAAAGTCTTGCTGTGAGTCAGATTAGTAGAAGTGCTCATTGAAGGCCTGTTTTACCTAAGAACCTATTATAGGTACAACCAGGTAACTACTGTTTAGCCAGAGATTACAAGGTATACTAAAATAAAAGAAAAAAAAAGAAAAGATACACATAAAGATATAAAGTAGCCACCAAAGCCAGATTTAGATATGACATAGATGTTGGAATAACCAGACAAGGAATTTAAAACAATTGATTAACATATCAAGGACATTACTAGAAAAATAGACAACATGGAACATCTAGTTAGTAATACCATCATAGACAAAAATTGGGTTGGAGAGATAGCTCAGCAATTAAGAGCACTGGCCAGTCTTACAAAGGACCCAGTTCCCAGCACCTACATGATAGCTTACAACCATCTGTAACTCCAGTTCCAGAGAATCTGATGCCCTCTTCTGACTTTCATGGGTACCAGGCACACATGTGGTATATACACAAGAGAACTCTCATACACATAAAATGATAGATAGATAGATAGATAGATAGATAGATAGATAGATAGATAGATAGATAGATAGAGAGATAGAGAGAGAGATAGATAGAGAGATAGATAGATAATAACATTTTTATAAAAGAAAAAAAAACCACAAAAAAGCCCAAACTAGAGAGACTTTCCAATTTGATGTTGAAAGGAAATGGCTTTGTTAGTAAAGTACCTACCTCACAAGCATGAAGACCCGAGTTCAGTGCCCTATAACCTGTTAAAAAGACAGGTGCTGGGATCCTGGAGACAGGTAGCCCCCTGTGTTGTGAGCCAGTCAGTCTAGCACAACTGATGAGTTTCAAGTTCAGTGAAGGTTCCTGTCTCAAAATATCAGGTGGACAGCAACTGAGGAAGACACTGAACCTGATCTCTAGCCTCCACATGTGTACACGCATACACACCTACATACACACACATTACACACATAAACAAAAAACACTAGAAGTACTGGGTAAGTGTTCTGAGATAAATATTTGTAGTTACCTAGGGGAAACAATGAAAGTGTGGATGCTAAGGTATACTTGCATCTCCAGTAAAGAAGGGAGCTTTCTCATTTCCTGGGAAGTTAACATATTGCCACTCAAGTGTGAATTATTGTTGTAATTCAAAACATTCAACATAAAGGGGAGTCTTAGTCTTCCATGAGAGAGAGCTCTCTGGGAAAAAAAATCTCCTTTAGTTCTTATTTTTAGACAGTTCCGGAGTTGTTAACACATTGCCTCTTTGAGTAAAAGACCTCTTGGGAATGTAGCACGGTAGGAGAGTCACCTTTCTGCTAGTGGGAAGAGTTGGATAACCTTGGCTTGTGTCCCATCACTCTGGCTTATCACAGCCATTGCAGTGTCCACTCTGCTGGTTACTCGGCAAGGGCTTAGTATATATTGGCTGAATTAGTAGATTATCCGAAGGAAGTGTCAGTGGCTCTGTGAGGAATCACTGTACTATAGGCAGTGGGGCAATCTAGCAAGTAATTGATAGGCAATTTCTTGTTCTTAATGAATATTTTAGAATTTAAACTTCGAGGTTATTAGCCGTGCAGCAATGCCGAGGAAATTCACCAGACCTATGAAGAGTGCCGTTCCCTGGTGGAGACTCTCAAAGACTGAAACAGCCATAGACATTTTTCAAGTTTTATCTGCCTGTTCACAAAAAGACTCAGGGAATAACCTTAAAGTTTAACCTTTTAGTTTCCATTTTTGCATTTTAAATAAAGCCATGTAGTGGCTGGGGCCAGAATTAAGATCGGAGTTGTGATGGACCATGGCTTATTACTACAAGTCATGGAGATGAAAGGAAAGAGGGAATCAACATTTATTGAGCACCTACCTCATGGGCTCATCACTGCTCACTGAGACACTGTTAGTCCCTGAGCACAAAGTACCTCATCAGCTCCTCCACAAGCTGGGAACTGTTGTCAGTATTTAATGGGTGATGAAAGTGGACTTAGTTAACTTGTCTGGGGACACAGAGTCTGGGATTTGGGACAGCTGCACATACCTCTAAAACTGAAGCCTATCTGTCAGGCCACTAGACTGGGGCCTGTTTGACTTACCTAAATGCTAACACGACAGCTGTTCCAAACAGGAGACATCTACATATACATGCATTACACACATAAACAAAAAACAAAAAATACTAGACTCGAAAACTTTAATGACATTTTTTCTTTGTGAAAATGCCTTTTTACTTGTGAATGAATGAGTTTCTACTCATGTGACTCTGCTTCCTAATTGACTAAATAAGACCAATATCTCTGTAGAACTAATCCAGACTTGTACAGAAGACTCCCTAGCCCCTCTTCAAGTTCTATACATCATGAGGAAATAACTCAGAGGAAATAACTAAGCAACGCTTTCACAGTAATGAATGAATACAGGTGTGATATGCAGTCTCCCAAATCAGTTCCAGAGTTTAGACACCCCACCACCACACAGAGCTCTACTGCAGATCCCAGCCGGCTGCTGAGTAATAATAAGGTCATCTACAGTGCAGAGATAGCCACTTGTTATGAATGCCCTCATGGACACGGACTCATTTGTCGTTCCATTGTTTTTGCTGACTCAGATAAAATTATTTTCATCTTCATTTTCACCGCACCAGAAAGTTAGCATCCTAGGCACCGCAGCTTTCAGCGTGTTTCCAGCACATTTGAGTCTCTTTCTGGGGTATTCTACAGTTGGCTTGGCCTCCATCAGCTACATTTATTCTTCTGGATCTTTGTACTCTGGAGTGTCCCATGGCTCTCATCTATTTGCCACTCTCCTCTCCCCCCACACCTCTGAGTGTTATCTTATACGCCAATCACACTCAGTTTTGCTCTTTTTTTTTTTTCTCAGCCTCACATCTCCAGTCTGGTGTCCCATGGGCATTAGCTAGAAAACAGAGCTGCAAAGAATTATTGAGTTCTACCTTCAGCTCTAACCTATTGCTCCTCTCCACCTCAACATTCAATTCTATATTCTAATACATGGCCAACCCAACCAACTACCTTGTTATTCAAAGCTAAACATTTCTCTGGTTGGATTTGAGTGGTCTTCAGTGACTGTCATGACCCCTAAAGTAGTTATGCCTTCACCGTGCCAGTCAGTCTCCAGCACATCGTCTCATTTGATTTCTTAGAACATACAATTATCCAAATGGAGTTTGTTCAATTATCTATGTACTTGTTTCTTATCTGTTTTCCTTTGTAGAATGACGGCATATGAACAGGAAGCTTTTCTCTCCTATTCAGGACTGTATCTTTCCAGCTAAGAATCTCTTACTTAACTAGTAGATATTATTCAAGTAATTTCCTTTCTGCCAGGCCACAGAAAAAATTAGATTGCAGGGTCAGAAAGTGACCTGACAGTATAATGTTTTGGTTTTAATTTTTGCATTAAAAATAATGTGGTGTTTTCAGTCAGAATTAGGATGTTAGGTTAGAAGCCCCATTGACCCACACATCTATAACCCTGGCTTTATGAGAGGCTGAGGCAGGAAGTTTCCTGGAGGCCATATGATTTGGAGAACAGTCAGGGCAACATATTTGAGACTCCATCTTAAATTTAAAAGCACAAATAAAATAAAGAGTTGTGAATTAGAATCTTTCAGCAAAAGTTTGTTGAATGATAGTTAACTCATTATTGAGTATAAAATTGGATGCACATGATTGCAGAGAAGTGAGTGGTTTGATAAACAAACATTGCTCTTGTTTTAAGCCACATTGTAATTAAATGGCAGATTCCGGCTTGTACTTAAGATATGTGGTGCAGCGCTTTGTGTCGTGGCTTGCTGGGTCATTTATCATATCGCTTGAGCACTGTGACCCATTCTCCACTTGAATTCATGCAAAGAATAGTGCAAGAGAGATCTGCTCTCCTGACATCAGCCAGCTGCCCTGACTGAGCATTCCTGTTTGATTTTCCAATGCCTAACATCACTTTTAAAGTGCTGAGATGGCCAAATATGGGCTGCCCTGATGAGGGACCTCTGTCTCCCCTTCAAAACAATCCCTCCCAGTCAGTTAAACTCGATTCTGATGGTACTGGCTCCCAGCCAATGAGCCAGCAGAGAAGAGCACTTGCTACCTTTGAACACCACTCTCCTCAGAGACATCTGGTGGGGTGGTCACGTCAGTTTTACCCTTCTGTCTCCCTTTTCGGTAGTAATAGAGTTTTTACTCTCATCACTTTCTCACAAAACACTGTCAGAAAGCAAAGGTGCTGAATGCCAAACCCGGCAGAGGCTTGAGATTTACTTCCACCTCCTAAGGAGAACTTTTAAATAGAGACCCAGTTTTTAAACAGCTGCGTGTTCTTTTAGAGAGTTCTGTTGGAGGGATGGCCGGGATAAAAGAAAGGGAAGCGTGGGGGCAGGAATGCCCTTTCTTCTGCTGAATTGTGGGTAGAACTTAAGGATCCGGGGAGACAGTAGTCCTTTTATTATCTGCAAACTGAGCCCAAGGCCTGTGTGAAGGTCCAGAATCTCCACTTAAAGTAAATATTCCTTAACTCCAGCTTAAACAACAACGATATAAAATTAAAAACAGGCTTGATGAACTGAAAGAAGGGCAGTGTCCAAGCCAGGTCTGTAGGTGAGTTCAATTGGGCTCAGTTCCTTTTGCATGTTTTGAGAGATTTATTTCAGAGCTCGATGTCTACAAAGATTCTAAAATGTGTTCAACTTAGGTCCTACATAGATTTAGGGGTCGGAGAATATATAAATCATAATTAATAAAATAAAAAAAATCTGCGAGGTGTCATAGCAGTTAAATACTTAATTTGTTTTTTAACAGAGTATTGGAAAAGATATGACAAGACAGTAGGAGGGGAGCCATTAGGGAAAGGAAGAGGCCTGGAAGACCATGAAGAGAGTTCTTGGGAGATGGAGAGAAAGACAAGTGACATAGATGGATGAAAATGCCATCATGAAATTACTTCAAATGCTAACTTAAAGTAAGAAAAACATGTTTTTATTATCATTTGTTTTTGTTTTGTGACACGTTCTTTTGTAGCCCTGGATGGCTTTGAACTCCTTGTGTACCAAAGGAAGACCTTGAACTCCGGATCTTCCCGATTCTACCTCCCAGGTGCTGAGATTGTAGGTGGGTAGGGTTGTCCCACAGTATTATTATTTTTCACCGTGGAAAATGAAATGCAAAATGACTTATATATCTGGGGAAGTTAGGAAAGCCAAAGGCTAATGTGTACTAATACATGTAAGGCCCTGGGAATTTAGAAAGGAGTTTGGATGTCTTCTATTAAACTTATGGGTGAGGACACAGAAGTTTGTTACCTCACAACACTCACCTCCTCTCTCTCTGTCTCTCTCTCTCTGTTTCTCCCTCCCTCCCTGCTTCTGTCTCTGTTTCTCTCTGTGTCTCTGTCTCTCTCTCTCTCTCTGTCTCTGTCTCTCTCATTTAAATTGATGGAAATTCTATAGATAGATATTTGAAACTCTGGAAGTCAGAAACCACTATAGGAAATAAAATGTCCTGAACATCTTATTATAATTGCAAATACATCTCAAATACAAATACAGAATAAAAGGCCAGTTAGGGAGACAATGTCAAGTCTAGGGAGGTCTGCCTAAGAGAAATTGTCACACATGTGTTGTTCCACACACTAAGACATTCCTGTATTTTTCAGGAGTTTCCAAATAAAAATACTAAAAGAACTTTGGTTTGCCACAGTGAGTGTGATTCAAATTTTAATTTTTATCCCTAGGGCCCGCCGCTCCTCAGCCCGATCTTACCCATTCCTCAGACACACTTGGTCTCCAATGGTCAGCTGTTCTTCCGCGCTGGACCTTCTCTGTGTACTCAGAGAGAAGGAGGCTGGAGACAGTGACAGCTCCACATGTAGACCCGAGAGATCGTCATTGGCACTAAGATGTGTAAGTTATTAAGGTAATAGTTTAGGTTATATAATTGGCCTTCTAAAAAATATTATGACCCTCCCCCAAATCATTCTGAGGACTTAGGTCCCCCATCACTGGGAACCAACTTTTAAAAAAAAAGACATTTTCTTTTTCAACTAACTCATACTGAACTTTTTTTGAAGAAAAAGAAAAATAACTCCCTTCAGAAGAAAGTATTGTATTTAAAAAACAAATGATCTGCCATAATTGTTAGAACAGAGGAAACTGGAAGCTATCTTAGTACCCAATAAAGTCTTATGGAAACTCATTATTTTATAAACTAATTAAAAATAGAATTAAAGTAGAAAGGTAGTACTTTGAACACAGCTAACCTGCATGAGTAGAAAATTCTTCCTAAAGAAGACATGGGTATTGAATGAAAAATTTACTACCAGGTATAGTCTACTTCCCCACAAGTTAGTGGTCATTGAATAGACACTCCCCTAAATACCACAGCCTATTACCATTGCTCTTTGTTGCCCACCATAGCCAGATGGAAACACCCAGTTGCTGAAGGCAACACACTTTGGGTGTAGCACATAGAGAAATCAAGCTGTAATTGACCTGGAAACTTCCTCCATGTTGGCTAGTTTCCATAATGCTAAAGGTGCTATGTAGGCCACTGGGGAAGAAAGGTCATCAATGAACTTCTCCAGTGGTAGACTATGAATGTTGCAATAGCAATCTGCCAGGCAAAATGTGCCCAAGGGTATGATAAGGGCATAACTATTCTAGGGTTCACCTACTTACTGTTTTCTGGCTGGATTTGAGGATTACTTAAAAGAAAAAATTCATACCTAGCACTATAAATCTGGTCCAAAGTCTGTGGTTTGGGAGCTTGTAGACCTTGGGAGACCTCTGCTTCTGTTGTTTTGCTAAACAGACATGTCAAAACTTCCCACTGTCATATCCATAGATTACTGCTGCTCTCAAATTTGCTCAAAGAAGCCTCTGTTTCTATGGGTGGCAGTCAATGTAGAGACTCATAACATGTCAAAGCACCTGAGACCAAGTGACTGCTGAGTGCTCAGCCCTAAATGATATATCTGCATTAACCCCCACAGGGCTCAGGAAATATGTTGGAAGAGGGAGGGGACAGAGGAGGGGAGGAGTACTGTGGAAATGCTGTCTTTAGACATGCCACAGTGGTTGCACTTATGAACTCATTGTAGCTATGGCTACTTGTTCAAGAACAAGCCAGTCAATAATTCCAACAAGGTTTGGGGAGAAGATCATGGCACATTATCCCTAGCTGAAGAGATAGTGACAGTTGACGGTTGCTGGGGAACGGTAGTCACTTCTCTTTGTGGGTATGACAGTTAGTAAGCTGCCCATATGCAAGTGGGCAGCAATCACTGGGTTCAGTGGCTTCTAAAAGAAGAATAAAAGAAAACAGTTATATCAATGAAGATGGAAGGGATATGTGCTAAGGGGGATCTTGGAGGAGAAAGAGGGGGATTCAGGTGGGATATTATCGACTCACATTTTACCTATGTATGAAATTGACAAGGAACAAATAAAGCATATTTTTAAAAGAAAATCATGGCAAATAAACCACAATAAAATGGTGTGCAAAGATCAAAAGGGTAAAGAGAGAAATAGTAGCAAACTAGAAGTGCTTGTTTAATAATTATGCACTACTGTCTACTGTATCTAAGATCCTCCAAGAGGGTGGAAAATAAAGGGGTAGCTCAGCAGCTACAGTGCAGTGCAGAACTCACATGTGAATAAATGTTTCATCAAGAAAGAAGAGGAAAAAGGAACAGCGTGTGTAGCAAGAGCTTTAAGCCATTCAGAGTGACTGGGTGGCAAAGGCTGAAGGGAGAGGGGACCACAAAGATAAGCAGGAGCCAGATTAAAGAGGTCTTAGGGTTGATTCCACAAAGAGGTGCCTTTGTAAGCTTTAAAGGCCAAGATATACAGCGGTTGCAGAGTATGCATATTAGTAAGGCTTTATTCATTGGTTGCCGCCATAGCCTTGCATTCCTCAATCCATCTTTAAGTCCAGTGGTCACTTGTGGAATATGTACTGATTGCAATCGTCACAGGTGTTATAGAGATACACAAAGCATGAACTGTACCTCTGAGAGGCTAGCAACACAGCAGTTAGATATACATCTAAGGAAGTGATAGGCTGTGATAGCTACTTCAAAGAGCCCCCTACAAGGTTCCACTGAAACACAAAAACAACTGCTTTGGCTGAGAGATGGAATGGGCCCGATAGTCCAAACCAAGGACAGCTATCAGTCAGCAAAACAAAAACCATGGAAGAATTTCAACCAAGTTTAGTAGAAGGTGCTGGTTAACCAGACACCATGGGAACTCTGAGGTTTCAAAAAACAAGTTAGCACCTTCAGGAAGAGCTGCCCAAACCCCAGATCTGGGTAAACAAAGGGCAGAGATTGAGGTCACCAGAATTTAGCAACCTGAATGAATACGACAAAGAAACATAGTTCAGATCTCAGAGGAGGCTACCTTAGCCAGATGGCTTCCGAAGTTTCACAGTATGGTTGGAAATAGAAGTCTCCTAAAGTGAGGAGGCAGGCAGAAAGAAAGGATATTTCAGGCAGAAGGGACTGTAAGTACACAGACATGAGGCTCTCCAGCCAAGTGGCTGGTGCTCTTGGGAATTCTAAGTAGGGAAATCAATAGTAGCTAGAACTCAAAATGCATTGGGAAACTGTGGAGAAATGCAGCTGGACCGTTACGTTAGGAAGTGTTGGCACTCCGAAGGGTGCAGAACTCCACGCTATGCTATAGGCAAGCAGGATATTGTTTTAAAATCTGTTTTTCCTTTTTAGGAATTCAGAAGTTTTTCACTCTGGCAGAGATAAGCACAGACGAATCTAAGGCGTTAGTCTTACAGAAGCAAATGTCTGCTGCAGACGGAACAAAGAGGTCATTGCTTGGATTTTTTGAATTTCAAAATAGTTGTTTAAATCCTTTGGGGGAATGAAACAGCCTGAAGGCAAGCGCTCTGATTTTCAAAAGCCTGGTTTTTTTTTTTTTAGAAAGAAAAAGATTGACCCAAAGCTCTAAAAGCCATGTGTGGAGGAGACAGTTCTAAGAAGCCATGGAGTAGGAACTTGACATAGGATAGGATATAAGCAAGTTCCAGCCTCACAGGACAAAGGAAAAGCCTCAGGAGTTGAGAGGTAGCTCCAAGCAGAAAGGCCAGACTCTAGTGTTTACCAGATTTACTTCTCCATTCATCTCTGAAGCAAACCTGGAGGTGGGGGTGGCGTGGATGGTAGTGCGTCTGCCTCGGAGGACTTTCTGAGAAGTTTACCATGAGGTCCTAGAACAAAAAATTCAATCCCCAGCTCCAGCACGTACAAACCGTCTGTTCCCAAGAGGCACTCTGTGCGTCTCAATGGTCCCTAAAGATGAGTCTGAGGTAGTGTATTTCTAAATGACACATTAAGCAGTTTTCTTTGCCATTGTAGTGGCATGGGCCTTGATTTTGTTTCTAACTATGTTATTGCACAGTTGCATTTTAATCATGTACACTTAGTACATTGTAAAAATATCATTTTTGTTCAAAGACTGGTGATTTATTTTTTTTCCTCTTTTTTTAAAAGAGTTATGTATTTATTTATTATGTATGAATACACTGTAGCTGTCTTCAGACACACCGGAAGAGGGCATCAGATCCCATTACAGATGGTTGTGAGCCACCATGTGGTTGCTGGGAATTGAACTCAGGACCTCTGGAAGAGCAGTCAGTGCTCTTAACCACTGAGCCATCTCTCCAGTCCTTGTTTGTTCCCCTTAAAGACTTAACTTTGACTGGACTCAGACTTAGACGTGAAAGCGCTCAGGGAGGGCAGCTTACATCTCTTGTAATCTGTTCCTGGCATTTTTTTTTAGCTCCCTTCCTGCTCTTGACCAGAAGTTTAGCACATTCTTCGGCATCCTCCTTGTTTTCCTGAGTATGCTGTTTCTTCAGAACAGCCAGTCAGCATTTGTATAGCAGGACACGTGGAGTGAGAAACTGCTGATCTTGAGTGCTTTGACCATGTGCTTCTTATCTTCTTTGTTTGAGGGCTTTCTGCAAACATATTGGCAGATATCATCTTCTTTTAGAGAGAATGAAAAGCTTTCAGATCCTGTTATCTCATCTGGGCCCTACCCTCCAAGACACAGGAGTATCTTTCAGTCTAGGAATACCCTTCTCTCGTTTGTTTTCTGTTAGGTTGTTTGTTATTGTTGCTTTTACAATAGCCAACTTGAGAACCCTCGGACTGGCATCCACAATGCCTCTCTCTCCTGGTTCTCTTGGTCTATAACAAGAATGCCCCTTACTCAACTAAGCAGGCCCGCTGTGCCATAGTTGCACATCTTGCTACATGGGAAACCTTGCTTGTCCTTCCCACCACTGATGCAGACCACATAACCCTTCCATTCTTCACCCACAGCATCAGCAGCTACTTCTGTGGCCATGTGCTTCTCATAGTAAGTATGGAGTTTGTGTCCATCTTCCACTCCAATGGGTTTCTGACAGTCAGTGGCTATGAAGGAGCTAATCAGCTTCACCTCGTCACTACTGACCTAGAAGATGACAAAAAAAGAAAAAGGAGCATCTTATAGTTTTAAAATTCCTTTATCTGATTATTGGATTCCTATGTTATTTCTTTTATTGTGATAAAAGTGAGGTTATAAGTGGAGAGTATTTTATTAGGGCATAGAACGCAGATAGATTCACTGAAGTCGAGCTTTATGCGATTATCCAGTTGCATTAGATAATACTAAATTATTTTCCAAATTGATACGCCCATTAGAATTCTCAGAATTATTTTAAAGAGTTTATGTCTCTGGCTCAGGGAATGATTTAGTGACTCTAGATTCCTGCTACCAAGCTTGATGACCAGAGCTCAGTCCTTGGGACCCACGTATTGGAAGGAAAGAATTGACAGGAGTCAGCCTCTGATCCCCCGCATGTGCATTGTAACATGGGTGTGCTCACTCAGATAAACATTCAAAACCAACAAGTGAACTGTAATGACAAATGAGGTGTGCGCGCACCCAACACTTTCATCAGTGCAATGCATGCCAAATGACAACCCAAATCATTTTAATTTCCATTTTTATCACTGAAATGTTGAACGTGTCTTTGAGTATGTTTGCCATTTGAAACATCTTTTGTACAGCCTCTGCCTTTTCTATCAAGCCTTTTGTCTTTTGATGTTGTAGATTGTTTGCTACTCTAGATTCTTATCCCCTGTTAGCTTCAGTTGTAATCATCTCTTCCTAGCAAAGTCTGTCTTTTGAGTTTTCACTTTCTTGATAGTGCCTATTAGGAAACAGGTATTATAAATTTTGATGTAGTCAAATTAATTGGTCTTTGGTGGTTAGACTGTTATAAAACTTATTTAAGACATCCTTCTCTACCTTGGCATTATAAAACTTTCACCTAAAAGTGTAAAAATTGGTCCAGCATAGTGGTATACACCTTTGATCCTGCCACTTTGGAGGCAGAGGGAGGCAGGTTTCTGTGAGCTCAAGACCAGTTTGGTCCATATAACATCCAGACCATCCAGGGCTACATAGTGAGACATTTTTTCAGAAAGAGGAAAAGTGTAACAGTTGGTCCTTTTACATTCTCAGTCCTTGTGGAACTGGCATTTAAGAATATTGTTGAATAGGAATCCAAATCTTTCCGTGTCATAACCAATCATATCTTTTGTTGAAAGCTCAGCCACACACTCTGGCCACACACCCACATGCCATTACTACTATAGTTTATAAGTATCTTGATATCTGAAATGAAATTTTCCACTGTTATTATTGAAGTTTGGCTTTTATTTTATTTTGTTTTTGGTCTTTTGCTCTTCAATGTATAATTTAGAACCATCTTGTAAAGAAATATTTTTATTTTTACTTATTTACATTTTTACTGGAATTGCAACAAATCCATTGAGTTCTAACTCACTCCATTCTGCCTGTAATTGCTAAAACACCACTGCAATCAATCATGCCCAATCACCTAAACCTAGGCGTTATCAACTCCATTGGCTTTTCCTTTGTTCTCTCCCCTTTACTGACCTGATAACATCCTGCCATGCACATGGGAGCCCTCTGCTTTCTTATCAGCTTGTGCTCTGGACTTTGGTAACATCATGCTGTCCTGATTTTCCTCCTAACCTGAAAAGGGAACCCCTCAGTTTTTACAGGTGTTCTCTCACCTCTCACTGACCTCTGAGAGCAGGAGTGCTAACAACCTGCTATTTATTTCTCTCCTCCAGTTTACTCTCTGGGTTGTGGTTTTTCTAGTCCATGGCTTCCAATGTTACTATGCATTACTGACCCCTGAATATAAAGATACATAGGTACCGCTAATCTGACCTTCAGATTTTAACATCCAATGGTATCTCTGATCTACTTGGCATTCCCAGCAGACATTAAAAAAGTTTAATGTGCATTTAAAAAAAAATCTACCCTAAATAATGATCCTTTCTATGATATTTGAATGATAATGCCCCCATAGTCTCATATATTTGAATGCTTGGTCCCTAGATGGTGTTTTGGGAAGGATTAGCAGATATGGCCTTCTTGGAGAAGGTGTGTCATGACGGGTAGACTTAAGATTTCAAAAACCCATGACAAGCCCAGTCTGACTGTTGCTTGTGGATCAGATGTAAGCTGTCTGCTACTGCTCTAGCACCGTGGGATTCCTGCCCGCTGCCATGCTTCCTGCCATGATGGTCATGAGCTCACTCTCTGAAAATGTAAACAAAGCCCTAATTAAATGCTTTCTTTTATAAGTTGCCTTGGTCAGGCTATCCTTTTCACAGCAATAGATTAGTAACTAAGACACTTTCCCAGACTAAATAATGTCACCACATATCTTATTTTCCTAACTGAAAGAATGAATAAACAACAGTAAAAAACAAACAATAACTACCACCTAAATCACTCTGGTCTGGATTCATCCATTCTCTGTACCTAATAAGTTTACAGACTGTAGATGTTACCTCCAAATCTATTTTAAATTTTTTCATTTATCTCTATTTCATCTGCCATTGTCTGAGTTGAAAGCCATGATTTGATTCTCTTTTCGATTTGATAACAGAAATAACTTCCTAAGTAGTGTCTCTGCATGTGATCTTGCCTCCCTGTAACTCACTCTTCATTAGGTGATGAGAGCAATCTAAGAGTTAGGACAGAACCCGTGCCATATTGGCTTAAATTGTTCCAAATATCTCTCACTGTAATTAGGCTAAAATCCAAAGTCCACAAAAGGCCTACTAAGGTGACCCTTGTCTACTTCTTGGGCCTTTGCTCACTAAGTTCTTCCTCAGCAACCGCCTTTTACTTCCTCAAACATCCTAAGCTCCTTTCTGCTTGCAGCCATTGTATGTGCTGATCTTGATGTCCTCAGCTCACTGCGAGCCCTTTGTCCCTTAATCTACTATCTGCTCAAATGTCTTTAGAGAAGGGACCTCCCCTGACTGTCTCAGAGTGCCACCCACCATAAAACTTCTGAAATTACTCTCACGTGCTGGCTTAGGTATTTATTCTAGACTAGAGTCAGAGTCTTTGAAGGCTGGGGCCTTGTCTGTCTTGCTCATCCTTGTTCCAGAATCCTCAATAGTGCCAGTCACCCAAGAATTCCTTGACAAATATTTACTGAACAGATAAGAGTTCTCTCAGAAGGATGTGCAGTATGATAAGGAAAGAGGTCAGGTGACTATGGTCTAATGACTAGGGTCTTAAAATTTTAAACTACAATTCAAAAATAGTCATGCACATAGACTTTATACAGAAGGCAAAAGAAAAGCAAATGAAGCTACTGTGCTAGGGGATATCAATGGCGTGTCCTTCCAGGCATGGTACAACTCAGATATTTTGAACTGCTCTAATGAGTCAAATTAAAGAACGTCAACTCCGAGTTCATATATTCTCAAAGTGAAATAGAGCACTGTCAACTTGTGAGAATAGTTTATATTTATGATTTTGAAAGAAGAAATGAAACTTCACATGGGTGTGTTTTACCCCCTTCAGTGACAATCCGATTTATGCTCCAAATACTAAACTTACATTTATTTTATTTTGTGCCTTTCATTTGGAGGCAGCTGAGGATTGAGCCCAAGGTTTTTTTTTATGTGTCTACACCTGAGTTGTACCTGCCCCTCACCTCAGGCCCTGGAGTTTATTTTAAAACCAAAAAAAGAACAATTCCTTTCTACCACCATAGTAGATCATAATACATCATAGATCGTATGCCTGACCTGTTTTAGAGAATGAAAAGCCAAACATTTTCAGTAAGTACATGATTTTTCTCTTGGTTTTAAATATTATTTGTTTTAGTTGGCTGCATAAATAAAAACCAATGACAATTGATACAATGTCCTGCATTACAGATAACAAGCAATAGCTTGCAGGTTCATGTCCCTCCAAATCCAAATGCCGACACACACGTCTAACTGTGATAATATTGATGGGCAAGGTCTCCCAGAGTTGACTGGGGCCTAGGGTGGATCACTCACAAATGTGATTAGTGATCCAATGAGAAGAGCCTGGAGCACTAACTAGCTCTCACAGAATTCAACCACATTCATATTCTGACTGCAGACTTCCAGATTCTGAGGAATCTTTTTTTTTCTTTTATTTATTATTTTCCCAGAGTAGTTTTATTTAAGAAAATAAAAGCAACTGATCATGCTCCTCTTTATCCTCTCTTTTATAAACAATGCAATACACCGTACTTAGTGCTTGGTCTCCATTTCTCTTAATAGCATGTGTCAGTGATGTTTCATTTATAGACATGCCATTTGTCTAGCTAGTTTCAAACAGTTCCATCCCATGGACATACTATATTTACTTGTAGACGTTGGACTTAATTATTCATAAATAGTACATGCGACCGAGTTCCTTTTGACAAGTGAGAATTGTTTCTGTCATTACAAACAAATATCTAATACAATGGATAATCTCAAATGACCATCACTTTGTATTTGTGCAACTGTAACTGAGGCATATCTAAAGGCAGAATTACTGGGCCCAAGGGTAAATGTATAGGTAATGTATAGAACTCTTGACTTCTCAGCCTTAACTCTTAAATTACCTGCCTACCTGAAACTGTCATCCATGCCTACAGTGCAACTATACTCATGCCACTAAACAAGTGTTCCACCTCTCCAGTCACTCCTTGGTCTAAATCCAGGCCTTCTCCATATTCTTGCAACTTGCCGGATTCCAGCTTTGTTTAACTCGTAGCTGTGAATCACTGTGTTAGTATAACACATCAAGATAAAGAAGGATAAAAAAATTTAAAAAAAAAAGATAAAGAAGGAACATTCAGTCTAGGAAGAAGTCAGCATCTCTTGTTCTGGTCCTTGCACTCTTCCACCTGGCTGCTGACCTGCCTAGAACACAGTGCCAATGACAATGGCAGCCATCAGTTTAATATAACACACCTCCATGGCTGAGTGCAGGCAGACTTACTGACTGATTTTTAAGGAATACCAGTCAAATATGAATGGGACGTAATAGGAAAAAGTAAGATCTTATTAAATGGGTTTGGGTTTCTGAAAACTGGTGCTAACAATGTCTGCATTCCCTGATGGGAGCTCTCAGGTGCTAGTGTGTCTAGAGCTTCACACCTCCTTGGCACATCACTGGTGTTCTGTAAATGCAGGGAGCCCTTGACAGGACTAGGACTTCTTTTACCTCTCAGTGGAAAGTTACAGAGTCCAGAAGAGTAAGTATATTTCATATGCATAGTTACATTGAAATCAAGTTTTTAAGGGGCTGGATAGATGGCTCAGAGGTTAAGAATACTGGCTGCTCTTCCAGAAGTCCTGGGTTCAATTCCCAGCACCCACGTGGCAATTCACAACTGTCTGTAACTATAGTACTACGAGATCTAATACCCTCTTCTAGTGTATATACTTACATGCAGACAAATTACCCATATACATAATGAATAAATAAATCTTTAATAATAAAAAAGAAAATCTATAAAAGAAACAAATAAGAATCTTTACTTTTGTGGTCTCTTGGTACAACTCATGGGCATGTGTCTGAAGGGAAAAAAAATCTTACATATTAGATACACTTATATGTTCATGTTTAATAATTACAGTTGTATACCCACATTTAATAGTTACATGTATATACTCATGTTTAATAGACACACTATATACCTGTCCGTGCTTAATAGATACATTTACATATCCATGTTTGATAGATATACTTATAAATTTATATGTTTAATAGATTCACTTATATAGGCATGTTTATCATGATGCCATTCACAATAGTCAAGCTATGGAATCTTATGTTCCTGTCAACAATGAAAAGGAACAGAAAATGTGATCGTATATATACAATTGCATATATAGCCATAAAGAGACCTAAGTAAATGATTTGCAGGAAAATGGATGGAATGGGAGATCATTATGGCAAAAGGAATAAGACAGACTCAGAAAAAATAAGTATCACATGTTTTCTTTCACACATGGAATAATAAAGTTAAGCTAAGTCTGACTTCACAAAATGGCTGCCAATTTCTTTAATTTTGCTACGCAATCAGAGTCTGGACAGTCCCACAATGGCCATCTATAGAGTAGAGGGCCAAGAAAGCCAGCAACTAATCAGTCCAAGAATCTGGAAGCTTCAGAGTAAAAGGTACCCATGGCATAGCCTTAGTCTATGACTGGAGAAATAGAAACCCTCTGGAGAGTCACTGGTGCAGTCAATATTCAAGTACCATGGGTGACAGTAGCAGCCAATCAGTGCAGCCGAGGTCAGTGACATTCCCAAGCCTGGGGTGGCATTCCATGAGTACACAGAGCTCTTGAGCCTCTAGCTGAACAAGATGAGGAGCACAGACTGGGCTTGATGACTTACAGGACTTGTCTCCTTCCCACAACCCAACAAAATGTGAACCTGGCCTCAGAAGTGTCAGGTCATGATCACCAGGTTCCATTGCTTTAGACATGAGGCGGAATGTTATGAAGTCAGGAGCATGGCAGAGTGTGGGCCACAAGCAGAAATAGCAATATTTGTTATTTATAAGACACCCAAATTACAGTGCTTTGTTTTAGTAATGTGAACGGACTAGGACAGCTTGCTTTAATTTTTTTTAACTTATTACATAACAAATGTGTGTATATGGTACTTATGATGTGTCAGGTGCTGTTATAGGCACTTTAAATCATGACACATTAAGTTCTCATCAAAACTGTTTGGTGAGGCACTACTGTCCTCATTTTTTTTTTCGACAAGGAAACAGACGCATCATGTAACAGACACACCGTGAGTGGTAGCATCCTCAGAGCTCACACCACTAGTTCCCACACTAAAGCTAACACTTAGGTACAGACAGTTTTTGCTACATATGCTGTCTTTTGGCTGGATATGATGGTAACTGTAAAAAGTATTTTCTATACATTATTGAGATAATATTTGAATCTCTTTCATATTTTAAATAGTACGTTGTTCTGAAATATGTAATCTAGGACCAGAGCAGACCTCTGAGGAAGATGGCGCTCCAAAGCATCACCTAATATTATCTTAACTACCACTCCTTTGCTTGGGCTTCTGAGGAGCACTTGGCAACTCGTGCACTCCACAGCTCCAGAGAGCCCTGTTCATGAAGACTCAATGAGAACAGCATCCCCTGAAATTGTTAGGCTCTCTCCATCTACAGTGGACCTGCAGGTGGCCTGCAGGTTTGCTGACTGTCTAAGAGCATGACTTTCAACCAGGAAACCCTTCTTTTTGTATAATAGCAGTCTGTTTTCAATTATACCTCTGTCAGAGTTTAAGACTAAGAGAACATACAAAAATGCCACTCTGTATACTTAAAAAAAAGTATTGATTCTTTGTAAATTCTTTATCATGCACCCAAATCCCACTGATCTCCTCCTCCCCTCTACTCTTGCAATCTCCCCACAATAGAGACAAAAAAAAAAAAATCTTGTTGTGGAAGCTGTAGTGTATCACAGTTCACACTTCTTTGTCCACACTTCTTTGCTTGCAGATGCTCATTGCAATGAATTGTTGGTGCGAGGCCCCTGGCTCCTGCTATACTATCAATATTGAAACCTCACTGTGACTTCTCTCTGATATCCTGTGGTTGCCCTGCATCATGGAGAGCCTGTAGTTTTGGATCTGTAGGACTGACCCCTCATGCACTCCAGCAGTTTGTTGATGTGGTAGATGTTGGGGTGGGCCAATTCAAAGCCCTGGAGCTAGGCCTGAGAAGTATCTGAGCTGGTCAGCCCTAGGTCAAGAGGGTTGATAAGCAAACACAGCTGGTTGAGGAATGAGATGAAATCTAAGATGTTTTTCCTGTTATATCTCACTGTATCCTATCCCTATATAGAAAACACAAACTGTTTTGTGTGGCTACTCCAATTTTTCTGCCCCAGTTTTGTGGTGTTTTTTTTTCTTTTGAGAGTGTTTACTGACAACCAGAAGAGTCCTCTGAGCATAAATGCTGTCTGTTCCATCTTTAGATAATTTTTTTAATGGAGTTAAAAGTACTGGTTGGTAATACTTGTCATTGTCTACAAGTTCAGGATCTACTACTACTTAAACAAATGAACTAATTGGTCAGTTCTCTTCAGTGGACTTTTTTCAGTATGAATTGAAAGACTAGGATATGTGGTGCACGACGTCCCTTCCAGCACTTGTGTTCATCCCTCTGAGAACCACCATTGTTTGCCTTAAGATTATCTTATCCTTAAGTACGTTTGGAGCACATAACAAGCTTTCCAGTTCTTGATAAATGAAGTAATGTTCCCCGTGGCTTACTCAGTTTTGCAGCCTTGTTTTTTCCACGAGCTGCTGTTTGTACTTTGGCATTCTGACTCGCTCTTGTTCTGTTTTCTGTTTCTACATCACCGCTGAGTATACTGTACGCGGGCTGGCCTGCCATTCTGTTCTAGCTAGGCTAGGTTTACTTTTTGTTTTTGATCTTTTTTTTTTTTTTTGAGTAAGGAGACACGATCGCTGAAAAGGAAAAGCGTCCAGGTGGGCTTTTCAGCGTTTCCGGGCTCTTGCAAGGGTTATGCTCTTACAGCTGTGGCTAAGCCAGGAATTAGCCTGATTCAAAGGTCCCAGAAACAATCACAGGGGATCTGAACTTAGCCCCAGACAGATGCTCACACCTCGGGAGGGAACAGTAGGCTGAAATATATCATCTTTCTTGGAGCTTTTGAATAGATGTACAAAAATTGGGCTTCAGGCCGAGAGCACCAGAGCCAGAGGCATACATAAGAAAACGCAATGCTACCACGGACTGGGGGAAAGTTGGAAGAAGAAGGAAAATAAATGGAGCTTGAGAGCAGCTGAGTCGCAAAAATAACAGAGGATTCATTGGAGCAAGGTTAAACAAACAAATCTGAGGTGATGGCCAGAGGACCAGACGAACAGAACCCCTGTCGTCAGGGCTTGAGAAGCTGCAGCAGCAAGCTGTCTCTTCTAGCTCTTTATGAAACTCAGCCAGCCACAAAGTACTTCTTGTAGCCTCATAGCTTTCCGGCACTCCTTCAAAAGTTTCCATCGCCCGCAATAACCTGGTTACGTGCCTTGCTGACCAAAATAACATGGCCTCCTGGTTGGATACACGCCCAGTGCTCTCGAAGTGTCTGAATGCTGCATGGGTAGTCAGGACACAGCAGCACCCAGTCAAGTTTGCTTGAATGAAGAGGAAGGGTACAGGCTTACTTGAGGGGACCGGTGGAGGCTGTGTTAGACCAATGAGAGACTAGTTTCTTATCTAGATGAAGGTGAAGCCAAAGTCACCTGACATTTTGCAGACTGGAGCTGAGTGAGGCCCGGAGTGGAACACATGCAGTCATCTGACCTAAGCCACATCTACTGTGGCTGGAGCTTCGGTTCTTCCATAACCTCATGGGTCCCAGATAAAGGATCTGGTTGATGAAGAAAGGCCTTTGGAGAAGTGGATGAGGAGAAGGCCACTAACTGAAGACCACTGCCACTAACTGCAGAGAAACACTCTCCTTCCAAGTAAGACTGCAGGGGCAAAAGCACGCAGACTTTCCCATTTAAAATCGAGAGGACGTGCTTCTTAAACCCAGTCCCGTGTGTCTAATGTGATAGAAACTGACTTTTACCGACAGGCATGAAGAGAAATCATCAGCCTGAGAGTTCTGTGACTTTTTCCCTGAAACATCATATTCTATACCTCACTGCTCTCACGAGGGGAACTGATTTGTTTATGCATCTGAGTCTTTCAACATGCTTTAAATTGAAACAGAGAATCTATTCTCTTTTTTTTTTCTTCTCCTCTTGCATCTAGTACAAAATCAAATAAGCAACAGCACACTGCAGGAAGTCAGTCTAGCCACAGTGAGTCTGTACTTGTGTTTGTGAGAGAGGATAAAGAGAATGAATACTTGCCCTGTGGCATCAATTTCCTGTATAATGTTCTTCAAGAAGCATTTGGAAAATGCCCAGCTACACAGATGTACATAAATACCATACATAACTTGTTTTTGTCTGTGGAAAGAGGAGTCTATAAATTATGACAAAGGGGCCTGGCCATCACCTCCTGGTAGCTGGTGAGTCACTCCACCATTAACTGTATGACTTAGAGGGTGGATTATTCCAGAGTTTTATATTGGAAGAACAAACAGGGAGTGGGGCATTTAGCTTCTTTGTGATGGTATTCATTTAAGAGCACTTTTATCTAAAAGTTTGCATATTGCTTCCTCCTGGAGATTGACAGAAACAGCATTCCCCAACAGAAAGCAATCCACAGTACTTAGAGATAAGAGATACAAGTATTTGTTTTCAAATGACAGAAAAATGTATGCGCACATTGCATAGCATCTCTTTAAGAGTGGCCAAGTGTGGTCACAGTTCTTAGACTCTTACCCCAGACATTAAACATCCTCATTGGCCATCTTGTTTAAAGGTTACAGCTTGATTAGAAATACAAACCTCTGTTTGTGTTTCAACCACCAATCTGTAGAGATGGGACAGAGGTTAAGAACTTGACCCACAAAGAAAAATTCAGGTGTAAAATAAAGCTCTGCCTTCTAGGTTAGCTTTGCCTTTTTCTCATTCAGTTCTTGGGATCTAACCCAGGGCCTTATACAAAACCCATGCATACTGGGCAAGAACCTTAGCAATGGAACCGCATCTCCAGCTCCAAGGTCACCTACCTCCTAATACATGGCAAGAGAAGATGTAATATCTATGACCTATTATTATCTACCACATATGAGGAACTTTTCCATGTACAAGTGGTAATCCTTATAACTTCTGTATTTGTTCATATCTCCTTGTTTTTTTAAAGATTTATTTTTTTATTTATTTATTTTATATAAGTACACTGTAGCTGTCTTCAGACACACCAGAAGAGAGCATCAGATCCCATTTCAAATGGTTGTGAGCCACCATGTGGTTACTGGGATTTGAACTCAGGACCTCCGAAAGAGCAGTCAGTGCTCTTAACCACTGAGTCATCTCTCTCCAGCCCCTATC
The DNA here is from genome assembly GCA_036184795.1 of Tokudaia tokunoshimensis. NCBI lineage: Eukaryota > Metazoa > Chordata > Mammalia > Rodentia > Muridae > Tokudaia > Tokudaia tokunoshimensis. The sequence continues at coordinate 94,024,504 of BTHU01000003.1, read as the reverse complement.
TCCTTGTTTTATAGACAAGGAAATTTGAACATATGGAATATAAGCTGTAGTTCAGGTGATCTCATAGAATTCAAACCCAGATTGATCTGGTCTTAAAATCTGTAGTCTATTCTCCATTTTAGAAATTGTAAATCCAGGATCCATAGATGGCCTCAGAAGATGTTCAAAAGCCTACATTTTCTTCTTTTCTTTTCAGACGGGGTCTCGGGTAGCCCAGGGTGACTACCTCCACTTCTGGAACACTTGTATTATAGGCTTTTACTGTCGTGCCCTGTTTAAGGTGGTACTGAGGTTTAGTGCCCACTAAGTGCTGAGGCAATCATTCTATCAACTGATCTATGTCTCCAGACCCTAAAGGGGCCTAAAACATGCAAATCTTACGTGTGTGTGTGTGTGTGTGTGTGTGTGTGTGTGTGTGTGTGCTGGGGAGAGGGAGTAAAACTTCCCAGATTTCTCAGCTATTCCTAGAGCCTAGCAGACTTGTATTTTGTTCTCTGCCCACTGTCACTGTGCACACCACTCCCCTGCCTGACTCTGGTAATCAGCGTCTACTCTCTATTTCAATGTATTCCACTCTTTAAGGTTCTGCATCTTAAGTAAGATCATATTGAACTTGCCTCTCTAAGCCTGCTTTAGTTTCACTTAACGTAATCACTTACAGGTTTACTCATGCTGTCGAAAATCATAGAATTTCCTGCTTGTTTGTTTGTAACAGTTTAATAGTATTCCACTGTGTATGTATACCACAGTCAAAAAGTATTACCTCAAGCTGGGCAGTGGTGACACATGCCTTTAGTCCCAGCACTTGGGAGGCAGAGTGAGCACCAGGACAGCCAGGGCTACACAGAGAAACCCTGTCTCGAAAAACCTGTCTCGGCTGTGAGCCAAGCAACCAAGAGGGAGCACCCACAACTCTCAGGCGTGCTCCACCAGTGCTCCCTCCGTGCTGGGATTGCTGGCTTGTGTGATTGCTCTTCACCAGCATTTCCCTTTGAAAAGCTTTGCAGTGTTTTCCTGAATGCCCACGATAATCTGCAACAGGACCAGGCGGTCAAGGTTCTCTTTTTGCTCAGCCCTGCCAACAGGTGTTATCTTTCATCTCTTTATAACAGCCAGTCCAACAGGTGTGCCAGAGCTCTTTGTGGTTCTAATTTGCATTTCTCTGAAAATTGCTGATATCGAGCAGTTTTCATATAATTTTTGCTCATCTGTACACCTTCTTTTGAGAAACATCTATTAAAGCCATCACATCCATTTGTCAACAGAGATATTTCCTCATTACTTAGTAGTTTGAATATGATTTCTTATCTGATGCATAATTTGCAATTATTTTCTTACAGTTGTCGGTTCTCTCTTCACTGGATTGTTCCCTCTGTGGAGCGGGTGCCCTTTATTTTGGCATACTCTCCTTATCTATTTGTTAAAATATATATTCATTTACTTATCAGTGTATCTTTTCAGTTTATTATCAATCTGTTATTCATAGAGATAAAAGCTCATACAGGTAAATCTGGAGTAATAAATAGCAAAAAATGTTAATATGAGGCCTAGTGGGGCATGGAACTATACCTTAAAAAAATCAAAACCAAAACAGAAAAAAAAATACAGGTACAAATGAATGGCCAATAAATCTCATGCCTGCGAGAGTGAGATAGGAGGCTCACTCCCAAATGACAAGCCAGCCTGGGCTACAGAGAGCCTGTATTAGAGAACAAAACAACATAAGGAAAAAAAAAACCCACTGTGTTGGTGGTGGTGTACTTGGGAGGGGGAGGAGGAAGAGGGGGGAGGAGGAAGAAGGGGAGGAGGAGGAAGAAAGGGAGGAGGAAGAGGAGGAAGAGGAAGAAAGCAAGCAAAGGGAAGGAAAGGAAAGGAAAGGAAAGGAAAGGAAAGGTGAACAGCTTTCTTCTTTTTTCAGTTGGGTGGAATAGGATGCATTGTTGAGACAGGATCTCTCTACGTAACCTCAGCTGGCTCCATCTCAGAATCCTCCTGCATCAGCTTTCCAAATACCGGGATTCCAGATACTGAGAGCTTCACAGTTCTCAGTTTTAAAGTTTTATTGTTTCAGTCCACCGTAGTGGCAAGTGCTTTTAGTCCCAGCATTCAGGAGACAGAGGCAGGCAAACCTCTGTGAGACGTAGGTCAGCTGGGTCTATATAGTGAGACCCTGTCTCAAAAAAATAAAGTTTTGTAGTCTCAGGTTTCCTAGTCTTAAATACAGTACACACATGATAAATATCGGCCCAGTGAACAATACAAACCATGATATGGAGAAGAGAAAGAACCACTGCCTTTACTGTGTGGCTCTGAGTTACTCTGCCTCATCCATTATCAATGTTGTGGTTTAACAGATGAATTTCCAGCACAACTGACTTTCCTTTGGATTCTGACATCCTTAGAAAAGATTTTAAAGTGCAGAAATTCTGATAGAACATTTGAAACCATTTGGTATTCCTATGAATAACTGTAAACAATATTGTCTAAATAACCGTAGACAATATTACCCAAAGATTTTTTTCTTCAGCAAGCCACACTCCTTGTGCAAAGAAATGCAAACTATTTAGACCAGCACTATAGAAGAGAAATACAATGTTAACTATAAGCTCAAGTCACATTTGTGATCTTAAGCTTCCAGATAGCCACACTTTAAAAAGCAAAAAGATATAGGTAAAGTTAATAGCTTTTATTTGGTTTGTTACACACAAAATATTACCATGCTTGATTATTCACAAACAATAATCAAAGATTACTGAGTTGCTTTTGGGTTGACTTTTCACATGATGTTTTGGAAACATGCTGTGTGCTTTTGGGGCTGGGGATGCAGCTCAGTGGTAGAGTGTTTGCATGCACTGAGTCCTGCATTTGATTCCTAGTACTAGAAGAAGAAAATTCTACAGATTGTATATTTCACATCAGTGCAGAAGATAAACCCCCCTTTCTTCATGTCCAGTAGCTACCATGGCTTATGGCTGCCATACTAGATGGTGTACATGGAGATACAAATGGTTGGAAGATGTGGGAGAGGCTAATGAAGTCTGGAGGAAAGTAGGAACAAATGCAACAGGTTTCGGCATGCCGGAAATTCTTTGATGATCCAGGAAATGGTGCTGTTACCAGGACAGCAGCTCATGTTGCCAAAATTGCTGCTGTGCAGGTGATTAGTAAGATGCACAAATAACCCAACAGAATGATCCCACGTCAACAAATGTCTTTTTACTTCTGGTTGTTTGTTTTTTCTTGTTTTCTTTTTCTTAAAGCAGACTGACAATCCAACGTGCACATGTAGGGAAAACTGTGATGTAGGGTGACTAAAATTACACCCAATAATTATAATCATCATGTTCTCGTAACCACACCTAAAGCAAAGGATCTGGGAATTTTATGGTGTGGAACTGAAGCAGTCTCCGGCCCCTTGGGGGAGAGACACAAAATAGAGGTTTCTGAGGTGCATTCCTGTGTTTTACAGATGGACGAGGAGGCTGCAGAGAGCCTGAGGGCAGGCCATGCTATCAAAGAGCTTCAGAAGGGCTGCTCTGCATCCTGTTCATTCCTGGATGTCTCTCCGGGACCCTCAAAGGCCTATTCCACTGGGCTTGATTCTACTTCTAGCTCCAACCCGATTCCCTGACGTCAGAATCAAACATATCTTTAAAAAAAAAAATCCTTTCCTTGGGTGTGATAGTATGTATCTGTGATCCCAGCACTCAAGAAATAGAGGCAGGAGAACCTGATCAAGCCAAGCCTGATATCACATGAGATCCTTTCTCAAAAACAAAAAAAACAAACAACAAAACCAAGCTAATCACTACCAACACCACAACTAAATGCCTCTGGCTACTTGTCAGGGCCACTTTGTGATCTAGAAATGTGAACATGTGAAGCCTCTTTCAGAAAAACATTTTTTTTTAAAGTTTTTACTCAATGAATGTGCCAATATTGTCTTCTTCCAGAAGATACTCTTTGCAAACATGCAGCTAGGTCTGCACCACTGCCACATATAGAATTCCCTAACCTGAAATATCTGAACCCATAAGTTGAGATCTAATGTTAAATATGATAAAGTTAAAGAGAACTACTGATAGATGCTTTAAATTTTAAAGAAAAACAAAACATATAAAATCTTCTACTACCTGATGAAAACAGAGATGCTGTTTATTTGAGAATCTCATGGTATATTAGTAAATTTTAAATCATTGAAAATGTATAAACTCCAGTTGTCAAGAGATTAGAATGAAATACTACATACTGGAGCACAAACAACTCTGGGTGAGCTTGTGTGCTGTCCCTGTCACTAAATTGTCCCCACAGTCATCACCTGCATGACTGCCACCTTTATAATCTCCACTATAGCATACCTGCCTTGCCATTAATCTGCTGGTGGGAAAACAGCCCATGAAAGTAATGTTTTCTGGGGGCATTTCCTCTGTGTTCAGGTTTCCATCTGCCCAGCAGGCTGTAGAGCCCTTGGGTGGTATAAAATCGGGGAATTTGTAAACCATTGCACAATTTAAATAATTTCTTTCTCTTTTGAAATGATGTAGCATTACTTGCTGCGCTAGAATAGAAGAATCTAAGAAAGCAATTAACTTAGGACGGTGAAAAATACGAGCCAAAAACAACGTTGCTAGCTAAAACCCTGCAGGGAGTAACTCGATAAAGACGCCTAGGATGTAATTCATAACAGAGAGCATCGGAGTGTGGAGGAGTGTTGAGAAAGGTGGTGACTCATCTTCCCTTCACAGGGTACAACCTCTAAACAGGGAGGCTGTTCCTATAGGCAAACAGGAGCTGCAGTCCCCAGCTAGGGATGATCTTTTGCTCGGAGCTGTCTGAGTCTAAACCTATTTTTCGTGGCAGTTGTGTGCTGCCTGTGGCCACTTTACAAGCAGAAGGAGTATTCATCTATGCGTGTGATCTGAAGTAAGTTTTCTAATTCTCTGAGCCTGTGTCTGCAAAACAGGGATGATGCAGGTTAAGTTAGAAGTGAGCAATTTATGAGGCGAGTTCGTCAGTATATGTGAGGAGCGCAGATCATAACAAGACTCTAAATGCTTGTATCTTTATCCGCCCTCTGGACTTCCCTAGCAAATACAATTACTTTCTACAGTGTAGGAACGAAGACACAAAGGCTCATCAGGATTTAAAAAAAAAACAAATCACACGGTTTGTAGAAAACTTTCTAGTGTACAACCAGACTTCTTTAATGTGTAAACTGTGTTTTCCAATAGCTTAACATCAATAGAAGTTGAAAGTTGTGAATCCAAACTACAAATACAAAGGAAAACTCACAAGTCTGGAGTAACTGGGCCATTTCAGGGGAATGTAGTCATAGAATTTTCAAGTACATACAGTAACCAGAAAAATGAGTAACAAGGGCTGGACGTTTAGGCCCAGATTTAGTCAATAGATAAAAATGATTAGCATATCTAAGAAGGTCTCGTCTTGCCCACACACTGAATAGATGTTTTATAAATAAAAGAAACCTCCAGTATTGAAAAACAAATTATTTTCTCTGCTGAGTAAACCTCCCTTTCAAACATTGTTTGTTATTCATCTGCTTACTAAGCCATCTCCTCCATGAATACACTTCAGCTCAGTTTCTATACAAATGAATTTTTTTAGAGATTTAAAATGTCCAAATTAAAAAAGGTTTATTGTAAAGGTTAAAGTTTATAGTCAGCTTGGCTTTTTTTTATATTTTAATTCTTCAGCAAATAATGTTTTGAATAACTGTAAATTCCTAAATATTTTCCAAATTTTAGTTATCCAACTTGACACAAAAGATCTACTCTGGTATTTACTAAGAACTGCGAAGCGTCTGCTATGTCCTTTGTAGCTATGCAGAGTTCTTGAGAAATGCAGGCCCTTTTAAATATTTACACCATTTAGAATAGAAAGTGGCAGGCAGCAAATAAAGTGTCCAGGCTCTAGACTTTGACAGGCCTGGAGTGGAGTCGGCTCTCAGTTACAGACCTGCAGCTCCCATTTACTTGGGTGGACCAGACAGGGCTCAGCTCGAGTGTGGAATCTTTTAGCTATTGCTGTTAATCCATGGAAAATACTTTAGGGTAATGTGTTCTCTTTTAAAGTTAACGAATTATTGCAAAAAAGAACAATGGGATTTATTCAATATGGTGGCCCTGAACCATGCCAAATATTTTGTGGTTTTCTGGGAACACAGCAAGGTAGTTATTGGTATCATAATAAATGAGAGGCTTAGCATTTCCCAGCTGCTGAACACATGATCATTACTTGGGAGGACAAATAGCAGGATTTTCTGTCCCTAAAGTGTAGTCTGCTCTAGATCTGGCTGCTGAACTATAGTGGACAACTGGTGGGGGTTATAAAAACCTATATTTCATTTATTCTCTTGACCAAATGAAGCTCTATTTAGCTAATATCTGTCCAGAGTCAGACTTTCCACAGTGTGTAAGCTCTGTTTCAGGACTTTAGCTGTGGTTTGGGGCCTGTCTTCCTTTATAGAAGCTAATAAGCAGCTGACATAAAATTTTTATTGGGTGGTATTTGGTTTTTACTGCAAGTTTATGGATATAACCAGATTTAATATTCAATGAACAAATTCTAATCACTTGCTTTATGCACAGCAAAGGAAAAAAATACCAGATTATGTTTTTCAAAAACTTTCAGTCCAAACAGAAAGATTAAATAATGGTTTTATTGAGAATCATAGATAAATAAAGTTGGAAGTATGGCAATTCTAATCTTGGGGTTCAGTATTTTACTCTGACAGAGTTAATGTAAACAACCATGCGGTCAGTTGGATAACATGTCGTCTGAGTACCCATATTCTGTGGTAAGGTACAGCTGCTTCATTTCTCTGTGAAAATCCAACTACACACAAAATGCAGGTCTTTTCTTGTGTAATATTCTGATATTTTTTCCAGAGGCATTAGGATTCTAATTTTTCCAAAATTTACTAATTTTTAAAGCATTGCTAGCTAATTTGAGTCTTACTAAGAAGCAATGAAGTATATTGGTGAGCACTGTCATTTTACAGATGTGGACCACCCCAATCTGGATCTGTTACCCAGATTTAAGGCTTCCATCTTTAATCTCAGCAAGGAAGAAATAAAAACACTGCAGTCACAAAGAATGCCTTAAGAAGCACAAGGTATCAGAACAAGGGCGGAACAATGGCAGTCTACTAGTGCTAGGTAGGTAGGTAGACTTGTATTGAAAAGTCAAGTTTCAGGCTTGTATATGTATTTATACAGGTGACAGAGGAGATAATAACCAACCAGAAAATGACATACAGTATCATGACCAGAATAAAACCAAGGAGGGTAACCAAAGAAGCTGTGGTTATACATTAGGTGGGTTGGCGAGAGAATGCTCCTCTGGGGACGCAGCATTTACTCTGAATCCCAGCTGGAGAGAAGGACCTGATCCTGTTACCAGCTTCCAAGACAGCCGAAAAAAAGTCTAGTCTAAGGACCTTGGGTGAGAAGGAAGAGCAGTACAAACACAGCCAAGGTGGACGCAGTGAGCACGGTAGAAATGTGGCTAGGAAGGTAGGCAGATGCCGCTCGGGCCTTGGTAAGAGCGAGGCTGATTGTGAGTGAGCTTCCAACCAGGAGGCAGAGTCATTTGAGAGCTGGCCAGAAAAGGAGGCAGATAACGAAGGCTCTTGAACTGAAGCTGATGGAATGCAGTTGGTTCTTGATGACATCATAGACCTCCACAGGCCGACACGTGCTGAGTACGACAGAGGAGAGTCACTTCAGGCCAAATGCAGAACAGGTTGGGCTGAGGGATACTGCTGTATGCCATCATTTAGGAACACTCTAAGGAATTTGTTCTCAAGGACTCAAGATTGTTGTACTTATGTTTCTTGTGAGTGTGTGAGGGTGAGAGTGTGTGCGTATGTGTGTGTTGGTGGAATGACTATTGCTTTCGTTTAGTGTTCATTAACCATGTTCACCGTGAAGGGCCACTCCATGACATTGTCATAATTAGCGGTAGAGATGCATTATTCAGACAGGCGAATGAGTATACAGGAGAAAGAGCACAGTAAGGTGAGAGAGAAAGGTTTCTGTGCGGTTTTATTTTGTGGGGCTGAAGCTGGAACCCAGGGTCTCATGCATGCTAGGTGAGTGGTCTACCATGGAGCTATGTTCCCACCCCCATGCAATTCTTTCACTGTTTTTAATATACTATATTACATTTAAGGCTTGACTCTCAATAGAGAAGGATAAAGCAAAACCACAAATTAATGGTAAAAAACAAAGGAAGTCATTGCACTGTAGCGTCTAATGCTGAGACTTACGTGTACTAATCTTTCTGATATAGTAGACATTTATTGTCTTTTTGTATGTTGTGTTAAAGGACATGTTTAACACTTCATTTTGATGTATTACCTCATTAACCTTTCATGGTTGGACCAATTTGTTTATAATATATGAGGCAGCTTTGTCCTGTGAGAATATTTTCCACTGACACAGCAGATGCTATAAAGATACTGTAGTGTGATGGTTAATATTAATTATCAACTTGACAGGTTCTAGAATCGCCGAGAAGACAAGCCTCTGTGTCAGTGGGGGGAGGGAGGGTTCTGGTTTGAATTAGCAGAGGTGGGAACTGGGGTCCTCCGTTGCTGAATGCTAGCATTATCTCTGCTTCCTGACTGCGCGTGCCACGTGACCAGCCGCTTCAAGCTCCTGCATCCAGGACATCCCACCTGATGGACTGCACTTTTTCCTTCATCGAGCCAAAACAAACCCCCTTTTTCTTAAATTGCTTTCGTCAGGTGAGAACTGAATTAGCACTGAGAACAGTAACTAATACATATTATATGACTATTATATATACATATTATATGACTATTATATATACATATTATATAGGAAGTTCTCTCTCTGCAAGATTCTGGTACACGTGAATTTCAGTTCCACCTTTCTTGTTTTTATCTTGGGTTTATTTTTAAAGACAGGGTTTCTCTGTGTAGTCCTGGCTGTTCTGAATCTCAATCTGTAGACAAGGCTGCTTTCGAACTCAGAGATCGACCTGCCTCTGCTTCTCGAGTGCTGGAACTAAAGGTGTGCGCCACCACTGCCCACATTTAGTTTCCTATTTTAACTAAATAACCAATGACACTGGAAAAGTTTCAGTTGCTATGGTGTGTTTACACTAAGTGTACAGACTACAACCAGCCCTACTAAGTTTTCATTGTGACTTATGCAAATAACTGGTACGTATCTGTATCTATGAGCATTCGGGCCGCTTTCATCAGAGACAGGGTTTAGTATGCACCCGTCACTCAGCTCACACAGAAAGCTGGGTATACAGCTGTGTTGTCCTTGTCTTGTAGTGGACAGCCCCGGTGCTGATTTAAAAACAGAGCAATCAAAACGGTGAACTGTTCCTTGAAAAGTGATGACGACAGTAGGCGGAGGGGGGACTGTACGTGCAGTTACAGAACGGAGCTGACTGTGGTCGGGTTGACACTGCCGAAGCGTGGAGGACTGTGGGTGTGCAGCCAGAGGAACTCATCCACGCAGAAAGGAAAGGATGGAGATGCCCCAGAGGAAGTGATGATAAACTGACACTGGTAACATCAAAGGGAAGGAAATGGATTACTGAAAAAAATAGTATAACTAAAGAATTTTCATTTTTGTAAATCACAGGCCCATTTTGATGAGGAAAGTTATCATATTTATTTTTGCATGCTTTTCTGTTGTAATTTCCATCATTATATTGGTACTTTAAAAACTTTACAAAAGTATTCTATTTTATGTGTATGAGTTTCACCTGTGTGTATGTCTGTGCACCACTTGTATGCCTGATGCCCCAGAAGGAGGTTTGAATCTGCTAGGTTTACAACCTGGATTTAGAGATAGTTGTGAGAAACCACATGGGTGCTGGGATTCGAACCCATGGCCTCTGGAAAAAACCACCAGTGCTCTTAGCCACTGAACTAAACCCTGAATGGTTTTGTCGTTGTGTTTTCTTTTTTGTTTGTTTGTCTTGTTTTGTTCTTTATCAAAAGACACAATTGGAAGCAGTCGACAGAGAGATACATGGCTGGGCAGAGTATGGACAATCAGATTCTGGATGCTTAGCCCTATAGGACACAAATATCACCCTCTCACACCATCCCTCACACACTCCCCAGCCCTCCCCTGGGCCACCTTCCCACAGGACACGGAGAACATCTCAGAAGAGAAGGTAGATCAGACTCGAGAGCTGCAGGATGGAGATCCCTCTGGGAAATGCTGTCTTCTAAACAAGACGTGGCTGTCACACAATGAACTCACAGTAGTTGTGGCTTCTACAACTGCCCCTTCCCCTACTGAGGAGCTGTTGGCAGTTGATAGTTTCTGGGGGAGGAGAATCATTCCTTTTGAGCATATGGCCACTGAAAGGATTCACATGATCCAGTGCATGACCCCACACCTTTGCACACATGGGCAGCACAAACCAGCATAGTTTATCATTAAAAAGAAAAAATGAGAAGACATGAAGTTAGGAGGGGGACGTGTTGGGGAGATATAGGAGGAGTTAGATAGGGAAATGGGGGTATGTATAACCACATATACATCATTGTAGGCATATATAAATTCTCAATAGTAAAGAACATTGTTTAAATCAAAAGAACATATTTCTTGTAAAATTATCTTGAAGGAGAGTTGCATTATCATTCACAAGAGTTTGTTTACTGTTCTTTGGTGGGTTTGTTCCTTTTTATTTGACAAGGTGTCACTATGTAGCCTGGGCAGCCTTGAACCTGATATCTTCCAGCACCAGCTTCTGCAGTGCTGGGATTCCAAGTGTGCACCACATCACGCCTGGATCAGTGTCAGTATTAAGAGGCCACTTTAATAAAACCCTTCTGCTGTATGTATAAAGGTCTGTGTGTGTGTGTGTGTGTGTGTGTGTGTGTGTGTGTGTGTGTGTGTGATACTTCTGACAGTTAAACTGTTCAGATTTTAAAAAGTACTTTGTTTCTCCAGGTTGGTGTTACCCTACATAAATACCCTATAGGTGCTTCTGGCTTAAGGGCCTTCTGATACTAGAGAGCTCTCACCATAGTACCACATACAAAATACTTTGTTTTAATTTCCTTTTTTTTTGCTTTTGTCGTTTATTTGTTTTGTTTTGTTTTTGGGCAGGGTCTCTCTATGTAGCCCTAGTTGTCCTGGAGCTGTCTATCAGGCTGGTCTCCAACTCACAGAGCTCTACCTACTTCTGCCTCCAAGGTTCTGGGATTAAAGGTTTGTACCACTGCACCTGGCTTTTTTAAATTTCTAATTTGCTAGTATGATAGTCCATCAGTCACAAAAGGCTTTTCCAGGAAATGTGTGACGTGTGAACCCTCAAGGGTAGAGGTGGAGAAGGCAACCAATCCATTTCCATGGGAGGACTGCTGTCACTCTTAAGTTAGCAAATGTCATTGCTTTATAATTGTCTTTGTTTATAATAAAATGCACTTTTGAGAACTCATTTCCCCAACAAATATATGTATATGTGCTATTCAATAGAAGATTTCATTTGAATCCACTGCTGAACAGAAGGTATCTTGCTTTCTGATATACCTCTCTGGTTCCCCCTCCCACCCTCTCCCCTCCCTTTGCCTTGATAGCTTGAGAATTATGTGTTAAAACTGCATTTTAAAATGTAATGAGCTGGATGATAAGGATGAGTGGTGTGAAACACTATCTTCAGGGCATGGCATAGCCATTGTAACCACAAACTCACGACAGCTATAATTTTCTGTACTGGACCTGCACCAGACTGAAAACAGCAATAGTTAGGCAGGGGTAGGGAAAGGTGCATATGGCCCTGCCCTTCCCCTGTGAGCTATTGCCAATTGATGTATATTGAGGTTTGGTTTATTGCTCTCTCTCTCGCTCTCTCTCTCTCTCTCTTTCTCTCTCTCTCTCTATCTATATTTATATAGATATATAGATATAGATATAGATAGAGAGATAGATAGAGATACAGATATAGATATCAATATATATATGTATATGTATATATATGTATATATATATTGATATATACATATACATATATATGTATATGTATATATGTATATGTATATATATGTATATATATATTGATATCTATATCTGTATCTCTATCTATCTATCTATCTATCTATCTATCTATATCTATATCTTCTATATCAGATCTTGGCCTACTGGTGACTTTCTATGTTTACAAGCTTTTGTTGTGCAAACCTTGTTCCTTGATTTAAAACTGTTGGTCAAATAAAATTGGCTATAGCCAATTACTGGAGGGATTAGATGAAGGTGGGTTAGGAGACACCTGATTGGAGGAGAGACCAGGAGGAGGATGAAGAAGAGCAAGAGGAGAGGAGGAAGCCTCCATGAGGGGAGATCGATGAAGAGCACATAGCCAGGAGAAACAGCAAGTGTCTGGGGTACACTGCTGGAAGGTAGCCAGGCCAGTGGTGAGAAGAGCAGATTAAAGGTTACCCCTCAGTAATTGTCAAACTCAAATAAAATAACTATAGTCTGAGTCTTATTTATTTGTATGGTAGTAGTCGGGGATAAGCTAGATTGGTTTTACTATAGATGGATACTGGCTGAAGGACGGTAATTGTCTTCACTTATGTACTCACTGGTGAGCTCATAAGGCACCAGTGGATAATCCCTTAGCCTGTATTAGTTACTATTCTATTGCCATGATAAAATGTCATAGCCAAGGCAACTTGTAGAAGAAAGAGCTTATTTCAGCTTAGAGTTGACTCAGTGTCCATCACTGTGGGGTGGGGCATAGCAGCAAACAGAGCAAACTAGAAGGGAGGCAAAGCTATACATTTTCAAAGCCACCCCAGTGATGTACTTCCTTCAGCAAAGCCAAGCTAAACTGTCCCAAAGAGCATCAACAACTAGAGATCAAGTGTTCAAATGCCTAACCCTATGAGGGGACATTTCTCATTCAAACCACAATAATAACTCTCACACAAATGCTCTTAAGTGAACCCAGTGAGTCACAAACTAAATGAAAAGACATGAATATGGGAAATGGATTTGTAGGGAGGAGGGTTGAGGTCAACGGAGATGGGAGGGAGACAAAAGGTCCCGAGGAGAGAGTAGTGAGACTGCATTACATGCAGGTGTAAAATTGTCAAAGAATAAATATTTTAAAGATAAAATTAAGAAATTTAAACATAATTCGAGGGGTGATGGCACAGCTTTTAATCCCAACACTCAGGAGGCAGAGATGGGTAGATCTTGGTGAGTTTGAGGCCACATAGGAAATTTCAGGCTAGCCAGGGGCTACATAGAGAGAGACTTTGTCTCAAAACCAAAACCAAACTAACAAAATACCAAAAGAGGGCAGATATGGTGGTTCACATCTTTAGTCTCAGCACTCTGGAGGCAGAGGAACTATGATCTCTCTGAGTTTCAGGACAGCCTGGTCATAATGACTTCTAGGCCACCTGGTGTATATAAAGAGACTCTTGTGTCCAAAATCAGTCAATCATGCTGTTTATTCTTTGAATTTAAAATTTTGATTTATGTTCTGATTTTAGATTTCTTGCCCTGTGCTATTCACAATGCCCTGGTCGTTCACTCTGCCTTTCTTCAAATCTTTACATTTGTCTTCCTTCTCTTTAAACTAAGATAATTTTATTTAGAAGATCAACTGTACTTAGCTAGTGCCCAGGTTAACACAGCCCCTGAAACAAATGTGCTTGAGGCCTGAGATGAACAATTCTGTCCATAAATGGGACTTTGTTGATATTAGATCTCCCAGAGATGTCCTTCTCCTAGGAGCTTAACCACACTGTGGATTCAGTCATTTAACAAATATTTATTGAGCACCTGCTATGTGTGAGTGCTGTAGATATGGCAGTGACCAAGATAAATAATCCTCATGTTTTCATTGAGGTTACATTTTTACTTGGAACAATAAACAAACCAGTAAAGAGAAATTATGAGCCAGGCATGGTGGTTCACACATGTAATCCCAACATTCTGGAGAGAAAGGCAGGAAAATCATGAGCTCCTGGACAACTCTTTCTGAAAGAAAGAAAGAAAGAGAGAGAGAGAGAGAGAGAGAGAGAGAGAGAGAGAGAGAAGAAAGGGAATCTGAATTCTGATAAATGTTATTTTAGGGTCTCAAAGAGGAAAAAAAATTTTCACCACTATTCTTTTACTTTGTGTATCTGATACCTGTAAATTATCTTGACGAGAGAGAGAGAGAGAGAGAGAGAGAGAGAGAGAGAGAGAGAAATGAAAATGATTAACAGGAAAAAAGCATACTTTTTATTTCATATTAATATTTTCACATTACGTAGTATTACATTACATCTTATTACATTTATTTATTTGTGTGGGTGTGCTTATTGTGTATATAGGTTCTTTAAGTTTCCTCCAAGATCAAACATTCCATCCTGTAGAGAAAGCTCCTAAAACAGAGAGGTAAATAACTGAAAAATAGCTTCAGGAAGTTCCTGAAACTGACTAGATTTACTAGGCCCCCTTGTTGCCAGAGGAAACAATTAAAGCTGGGAGTCCTGCTTAGGAAAAAAACAAAACAAAACAAAACGCTGACCTGAACGGCAGACTCTGAGATACCTGGAGCTGCAAAGAAAACTCTTGAGACTACACCAGCTGCCTGGAAGAGATTTAGGCCAACTGAGGCTCTGGGAGAGAAAATTCTCCCATATGTTGAGCAGTCTGTAGGCTGTGCAGTGTGCTCCAGGTTCCCAGCTCTGTGAGCCATCACCTGTGCTGGGTGGGCTTTGATATGCCTCTGGCTTTGAGTCAATTTTGCTAAAAATATGTATGAATGACCAATCTTGCTGGTGAAGTAGATACAGAAGAAGAGGGAAGAATAAAAATGCTTATCAAACTCTTGGTTTGACTGTTGTGGTATGATTACTAAGATCAGGGAAAGACCAGGTCAAGGTCTGTTTGAACACATTCCACATGAGATGATTGTTAGCTATCCTAAGGCAGTGTGTAGATATTGCTTGGAGTTCCCAGGATGTTTGTGTCCCTTGATTTCTGGTTTGGAGAAAAAGTTAAAAGTGTAATCAGATTAAGAGAGAGAGTAAAAAAACCTTCCATCTTGAACCGAGAGTTATACCTTCATTTGTTGATGCTTGAGTCAACTCTCGTTTAGGAGCAAAGGTTGACCCATTTTGATGTTTGACAATCGTGATGGACAGTGCTTTCAAAGCACGTGCCCAGGAATGTAACAATTTCCTGTGGCTTCAGAAGCTGGACTGATAGGATTTAATCACAATCCCATCGCTTACTTTGTGATTATAAAAAGTCACCTGATACTCCAAGTCCCAGTTCCCTTGTGGATAAAATGGAGACTTATCTTTCAGGGTAGTTTTCCTCATGGACCCCTTATAGTCTAGATGAAAATTACAGGAAGGAAAAGACAAGAGAGTTAGGAGGGTACACTGTCTATGGCTTCCCAAAGTGACCTAGACTGAACTGAACTGGCTCAAGAGGAGTTCATCAATGTGCTCAGTACAGTGCTATAGGAGAGACTGAGCCCTTTCTATAGCCCTTCCATTTGGAGATAGAAGATCGCGAGCAGACTGGAAACTAGATGGTTTAGCTCAGAGGAGGCTTTGAAGCCTTGGGCTACTAAGATTTGCTTTGCATGTCTCCTATGGCTGCTCCTCCTAGATCCTTTCAGAGTCTGTACTGTTTCCCTTGGTAGTGGTGGTTCTTGATGCTGAACTGGCACATAAGTCTTCTGTCTCACTGTGTCGAAAACCCACTTTAACCCTTCTCTCTCTGAAACAAGTTTATTATTGTTTCCCCTCACTTTTCTGGAATTTGTGGCTGCCAAACTAATCTGCAATAAGAAGCTGTTGTGGGAAATATTAAAAAATGAACCCCGCCAACTTTCCACGGTGGTGTCGCATTGGACTCTCTGGAGTGACCTTGACTACTCTCTGGAGCTAGCCCTCGCAGCATCTAGCTCTCTTGTTCTGCAAGTTCATCTCACCTCCACCCAACGCCCACATATCCAAATTACCTGGTAGAAACAAGACTCTTCAAGCTTGATTAGTTGGTCAATTAGATTTATGTATATTATAAACACAATTACAAGATGCCAATACAGTAATTCCAAAGCCAATTAAAAGTGATAAAGCTTTATCCCAATATTTCTAACCTTATGAAAACACACAGAAAAACGTCAAAAGCCATCTTTGTTCTCCGACTTGCGACCTCTCTCCTGAGACCTCAGTGACTCCCAAACTCCTTAGCTCCGCCTCCCCTTTCCTGTCCAATCACAGGCCTTCCACTGCCCAAATATGATTGGGTATTGAAAATTCTGCAACAGAAGCAACTCTGATTATAGGATAAAGTGTCTCAGTTTACTTCTGGGTTTGGAAATCCACCAAGACCCACCAATCCCTAAACTTGAAATCCCACCAATCCCGGTGTTGGTCCCAAGTTCAGGATTTGAAATCCCACCAATCCCCACCTTAGGAAGCTCCTCCCCCCAGCCCCCCAAGAAACCCTATATAAACCTGGTTCCTGCTTAATTCCTTGCTGCTTCTCAAGCAGAGGCAGCCACCCTATTGTGTCTCTGCCAATACCCTCTTGTATGAGGTTCCTTGTGAGGTATCCTTTGTGGTGTATTCTTTGGCTCCGAACTGCCCAGGTACCTTTCCCTTCGGAGCGGTAACATGTGCATAGAGATGTAACCTGTGGACTGGGGAAACTTTTCTCTTTAGAGTTGTAACACGTACACTGATATTTTAATGGTTTATGATTTGTTACTCTCATTTATGTGAATTTCTCATTCATGAGGATAGCAGGTCAGCTTCGGTTCTGTTTGGGTACAGCCATTTCCTCCCTTGTCATCCAAGCCTTGAGATCATCCTGAGAGATTGATAAAGAGAAGAAAGAAGGAAAGAACACAAAACCAACATACTCACACAGACATCAGCTAAAGTGTGTTTCTAAGGAAGAGTTCATCTGTCACTTGGCACAGACAAACGGCATTACTAGTCATTGCTGGTCATTTCAGTTCATTATGACTGTGCATAGACTTGGGGGGCAAACGGACATTTAGCTCATTGTATCCAGAAAGTTTAAAGGCCGTAAAATTGTGAGTTAGTAAGAGGATGCATATGACTGTGATGGAAACCAAAGTGGCAAGAATAAACATTTTTAACTGAGGAGGAAATGATGAGAGCCGCATGCGTATACAGAACGACGGATTGTTTCACAGAAGGAATAGTTTTGAGGGACAAAGAGAATCAGGCAGCAATTGAAGAGCCGGGCCTTTGCAATCAAGAGTAATCAGCAAGAGATGAGACAAAGCGATTAGCACACTGGAAAGCCTGGCCCAGGGGGTGAGCTGATCAGAATCAACACAGATGTCCTTTAGCCTGCGTTAATGCACGGCGACACCATGAATTTGTTTGTGGACTTAAAGGCTAAGTATGTTTGTGGTAGACCAAGGCCGAGCCTGTCTGCAAAATAAGGAAACCTCCTACGTACTCTGCCCAGGTGTGGATAAGGAAGAGTTGCCGCAGGCTGGGCACTGAAGGCATTTCAAGGTCTAGAATCTAGATATTAACCTGACTGGAGTTGCTGGCTGGGTAAATTTTTTTTTGCCTTATATGGTACTATAAATTGTTCCTAGTTGTTAATGTGGTTGGTGTATGAAAGGAGCCCACACTTCTGGGCAACCCTGACCTCCCAGGACATCTCACTCTTCGGCTGCCAAGATGGTCAAATTTATGGTCACTCTGTGGAAAACAAGGGGGCAATGGCCAGCCGCATCTGCCTTCATTCATGCCTAGTTTTTGCCCTACTTCGGTGTGGATTTGGAAGCAAATCAAAGTAAAGCATCATTGAACTGGACTCCATACATCATTCTTACCCATTCTCTCACCTGAACCAGACTCTGTGATCTCAATATGTGGTGTGAAAGCACTTCCAGGGAGGCACTTGTTCAAAGCCCTGAGTGACAGATCTGGCCTCATCTAAACTGACAAGTAGATAGCAAGTGTGGTTATTATATCTGCTGAGGCCAGTGGATTGCTAGCTCAATAGATTTTTTTTTCTCAATGATCTATTAGGGAGGAGAAAATGCCCACCAGCATATTTATCAGTAGAGAGGGACAAATACATCTGATTTAAAGTTTTCACAGCAATCTAACTCCTATTAGGTACAAGTTAGTTCATTTATTATAAGTTTAAGCTGGTTTTTTTTGGGGGGGAGGGAGAAGGGGTGTCATGCTATACAGTGGTAATGAGGCCCAAATCCCAAGTCCTTCCGAGTGTCTCTCTCTCCAGTCACATTTGCATAAGCCTAGGATTCCTTACAGAACCATTCCATCCACTCAATTTTAGTCAATTGTGATCCAATTCAAGACATTTTTGAGTGTGAAAGGAAGCACCACTAGTAACTAAGCCACACAGAGAATTGGGACAGTCCAGACTAGAGTTCGAGGAGGAGGGCTGCCTTTATAGATATGCAAATCCAGGTGACCTTGTCACCCTCCAAAGGGAGCCAGGTAGAGAGGCAGCCCTAGGCTTATCAAGCTAACCCTGGACCAGCAGTCTGTACTCTGTTGAACATGTGACTTACATGATAATAACCCTGAGTTAGAGACTGGAGAGACCCTGAGGAGACAGGACATGACCTGACAAGTCTGGTCAAGCAGATCTCTTTTGGCTAGAAATAAAAGGGATGGCAGTGTGTGTGCAGGGGGGAAGGGGAAGAGCTAGGGGGGTAGTGGGGGGGTAGTGCTTCTATTTTTTCCTGCCTCTCCTCTTTACACATGTGAAATACACTCCAATTATCAATATCATATGTCATTGCAATCTAACAATCCTCCACCCCTACAGAATAAGAAAGGAAGCCCATGATGTACAAATCTACCTAAGCTATAGACATGCACGCCCTCATCAAGCAGTTCAGAGTCTAGACAATTATCTCACAGATGCACTTTTACTCTTGCAAAATGATGGCTGCAGATGTCATTGATTACAGTAATGTTTCATTCACAAAAGACTGGGGAGGGGGATGAGCAGAAGCAGTAAGAGAAAAGAAAAAAAAAAAAACAACTAATGTTGACTAACAAGGGACTGAGTAAGTGAACTACATAATTTGGCATGTCCGTGGAATGTAAACTGTGGACGAAGTGAATGCTGTGACCATCAAGATATGTGACAAAAGTGAGACGCCAAAGAATGCCTGTGGCAGTTTACACTTGTGTGAAAGTGGGGCCCAGCAACCTTCGACTTTGTTTACACATGGGTAAAACATTGCTGGATGTGAATCAGAGTTTTCAACCTTCACTTTTTTTTTTTTCCACTTGTGAACATTAAGCCTCGTGACTTTAGAGAATTTATTTTGCAAATCAATAAATCAAACTAAAGCTATGAGGTGTATGAGATGACAACTCTTTTGACATGCATGGAGTAATTTGCTTTGGGGAAAAAAATGACTTTTGCTAGCAGGGATATGGAAAGCCTTTTGGTGAACTCAGGTTAAAGACACTTTGGGGATGTTACATAATGTTCCAGTATCATGGTCCCCAAAATTCATATGTTGAGATTCTAATCTCCAAGAAAAAGGGTTTAGAAGGTGAGACCTTTGGTGAGGTGTTGGTACCGGAGGACAGAGCTAACTGTCCTGTCCTTCCATTGGAGGAAACATCAACAGGAGGCTTCCTGTCTAAAAGCCAAAAGCCAGGCACTGTTAGATACTGAATCTGCAGGAAACTTACTGGACTTCCCTGCTTCCAGAACTGTGAGAAATAAATATGTTGTTTATAAGTTAGTCCTGTTTATGGTATTTTGTTATAGTCATCTGATGGATTAAGACAGATGGCAAACTCCCCACCTGTCAGCAAACATCTGCTAGGTACTGTGGGGATTCCAAATGTTAATAAAATAATTTACAATTGTACAGCAAAGTGGCTCTACTTAACACCGGCAAGCCATACACTTTCAGGGTGGTAAATTTTATGTCTTCTACCACAACTTTCTTTTGCTGCGGTTTGCCAAGAATCAACCACTGACCTACATCTTAGCCCTACCACAGTTTCTTTTAAGTAATAGAACAAAACAAAAAAGAATTGCCAATTCACATAGAGCCTTTCAATACTTTACCTACAGAAAATGCTCAACTAGCAGCTGGTGGAAGGAACATACCCATTTGAAGAACAAAATGAAAAGCATACAAATGAAGTCACTGCTGTTTATAAAATGGAGGTAGGGGGTGATGGGAGTACAAGACAGTGTGAGCACTGGGTCTGTAAAAGCTGGGCCCTGACTTCAGCCCTCAGTTCTGCATGCGCACACACCCAGGCACACATGCACACTCTAAGGCAAATGCTCCAAGATAAATGATGTCAGTGACGTGTACAGCCTGGGTGATAGGAAGGAACAAAGCTGACTTTGGTCCCTAAGATCTGGGTTCCATTCCTGGTTTGACTCTTTTTCTGCTTAAGTGATATGATTCTTGAATTGTACATAGGGGATGACCACGTCCATTTTCCAAGACTGATGACTATTAAAATAAGTCAAGCAGTGCACTTAGGAAGATGCTGGACATATAGTTAAGTGTTTTCATATGTAGTGACTCAACAGGGGCATATAGGTGCAACCTTGAAAACTGGGTAGACACTTGGTAGCCTGGAAAAAGCCTAAAATAGGGAATTTCTATTTGAAAAATTATTACAATTGGGTTCTTTCACAAAGGAGACCTTGGGATTAATTAGAACTTTCATGAAAATGGTTCGGGGAATCTTTTAGCAGCCCTTTATTATAGCTCAGAGGCAGTTCAAAGACCTGGTTTTCCTCTGTTGTTTTGTTTCTCTGTTTGATTTATTTCTTTTAACTTCTATGGCCTTTAATAATCCTCCTCTTCCTCCTCTTTTACAGTGCTGGGATCTAACAAGAACCTCAGACACAGCAGTAAGGGTTCTATAAATGAGCTACATCCCAGACTCCTTTTTTTTAATTACTATTATTTTAACCTTAAAAGATATTCTATTATGAGGATCATGGTTGTTCTTCCAAGATAGTCTTAGAGTGTAATCTGGGTGACCGGAAGGACAACTTAGTGGGTAAGAGAGTATTTGTTGCACGATCATGAAGACCCGATTTTGGACCCCAGACCCCATGTTTAAAAAACAAAACAAAACAAAACAAAAAAACTGGCATCGATTTATATGTGCCTATAACTCCAGTGCTGGGTAGAGAGGATCACTGGGCCTTGGTGGCCACCAGCCTAATTCCAAGAGCACGGAGAGAACCCCATCTCAGAGGGTATACACACACACAGACACACACACACACACACACACACACACACACACACACACAGAATACAAGCCTGTAAGAATACAACCTTTGCAAATTTCAGCATAGTTGCACATTTTTATTTTTACATGTGCATGTGTGTGTGAGATATGCATGAAGGTATGCATGTTCACATGCATGACACTGACATTGGTGTTTTCTTCAGTTGCTCTCCATTTTGTTTTTTGAGGCAGTATCTCTTGCTAAACCCAAAGCTCACCAAACCTGTCTAGTGTTAGTCAGGTTGTCCCACAGGTCCCCTGCCTCTACCTCCTCAACATTGGCATCACAGTCAGCTGCATGTCCACTCACTTTTATGTGAGATCTGAAGATCCAAACTCTGGTCATAATGCTTGATAGCATCAACCCTGATGACCTGAGCTTAATCTCAGGACCAACGTAGTGGAAGGAGAAAACTGACTCTTGAAACTTGTCATCTGACTTCTATACTCTATCACAGGTATGCCCCTCCCCAGTCAGACAAATAAATAAATGTAATTTAATTTTTTATAAAAGCAAGGAGAGTCCTTAGTTCCACCAGGACATTATATAAAACAAACAAACATCATGGCATGTGCTTCGTAGATTGGTAGATACCTCTCCTGCATTTATGAGTAAAAAGGAGGATCCATTTAGCCATTAACTCTTCAGCTATGCATGCATAAAGTCAAACGTAAGAGTTGCAGTAAAACTGAGAACTATCGTTGGAGGATTTCACTTTGAAGTTGGAGCTGAAGAGATGGCTCCACAGTTAGGAGTGATTGCTGCTCCTCTTGCTACTTTTCTGTTGTTGAGAAGAGACACAATGGCAAGGCAACCTATAAAGGAAATATTTTAATTGGACTTAAGGTTTCAGAAGTTGAGTCTATGATCATTACAGTGGGAAGCATGGCGGCAGGGAAGCAGGCATGGAGTAGTAGCTGAGAACTTACATCTTGTTTGCAAGTTCAAGGATCAGTTAGAATTAACTGGAAACCTCAAGGTTCACCCTCCCTGACATACCTCCTCCAACAAGGCAACACTTCCTAATTCTGGCCCATGTGCTTTCGTGCAGTCATTAGTCCTTTAATGACCATGTAAGTTTAGTAAAGCAATGCAGAGTGTTCAGAAAAGCAACCAACCAACCAAACCAGAGATTCAAACTTTTAAAGATCTACTCAGAATGCACTCAAATCTAGGTTTTCCAATCCTATAAATTCCACATGATTTTCATTTCATCACCTATTTTCCCCCAAAGCCCCCTGGCTGGCTATCACACTTTTACACATTATGGGAACGAAGCCAAAGCTATGAAGGTTGTGTCAATGTTATCTTAAGACACTGTTTCCTAGGTGACATGACAGGTGGGGTCTGCATGTGAGACCCAGTCATGCATCCTGGATAGAACTTGACTGGTATTAGATGGCTCAACTTTGCTAACACACGATTGTTTAGTTTTATGAAACGTTTCTCTCTTATTGGAAATGGACAGTCCCCGGTTGATTAATGAGAAAGCTGATATCAATGAGAAAAATAAGCTTCCTAATTTTAAATCCTAATAGGATACTCAACTACCCAACCTACATTACTGGAAGAGGCCTCTTCCTGATCCTGTGCTCCAGGGCCAGAAAGTGCAGAGCTGAGCAAGGGTCAGATGATGATAGCTAAGGTCCATCCAAGGCTGTGTTCCTCCCTCTTCCAAAATGAGAGAGAAGGAAAGGGGCTGGATTACATATGAAATTTTTTTCAAACAGAGAAGTCATTTTCCCTTTGGGCAGAGAAAATGAGGCACTTGAGAGGAGCCAAGAGACCCCTGGCGTGGGAAATCACGTCTAACCTACGACTTAACACAGGTGAAACACTTAAGGCCTGACAGAGTTACTGTTTGATTAGTGAATGTTCTTTTAGTTATAACTCTGCAGACTCCTTTCTAGTTCCAGCTCCTCCATTAATTGTGTGATTGAAGCAAGAGAACACATCTGTCTTGTTCACTGCTGAATCTTTCGACCAAGATTAGTGCCTTGCAAATTATTAGTGCTAGTCTATTGCAGGTAATGATTGAATCTTAAGATCTTAGGACAGTTAAGTTTCTTCTAGGATCCAATGATCTAATCCTGAATCTACCTACTACAAGTCTGAGAGTTTGTTTTGGCTCTAAAATCAGACAAAAGCATTTGTAGCCACATTAGCACTTAGTGTTTGAGCTCCAATATTCAAAAAGGTTAGTTCACTTAGA
This sequence comes from Tokudaia tokunoshimensis, assembly GCA_036184795.1. Classification (NCBI taxonomy): domain Eukaryota; kingdom Metazoa; phylum Chordata; class Mammalia; order Rodentia; family Muridae; genus Tokudaia; species Tokudaia tokunoshimensis. The sequence continues at coordinate 94,000,993 of BTHU01000003.1, read as the reverse complement.
ACAGAATTATGTGTGTAATTCTTCAATAATGTTGGTGTTAATTTTTCTCTTTTTCCATGCATGCTGGTCAATTTTATTAAGAGCACTTTCCCCTTCCTTTTATATGTTTTTAGATATTTCATTTGGGGTAATAAAAAACTTGTGTGTGTGTGTGTGTGTGTGTGTACTAAGTGTCTACAGCAACATTACACCTGAGTCTTTTATTTTAATGTTTTAGTATTTTTAGGGAATAAATTCAGTGTTGTTTTACATTCCCATTGCTTTGGAAAACAAGCTCTTTCTTACCTAAAAGCAAAACTTTCCCCCAGTTCTTACTACACCACGACAGAGAGAACAGTCTCAGATTGCCTTGTGGTTGGGACAAAAAGCTAATGAGTTGCATTTTTTAAGATGCCTTTGTATAACACCATCATATTAAGGAGTTGGTGCATTAATCACAGCACCTGCCATTCCATATTCAGCCAACTAGCAGGCTAATATACTTCAGACACTCCAGAAGATAGCTTGTGTAAAACAGTAGGCTGTAGAAGATTTTTATTAGAAAATATAAAAATTCACATTGGATGACAAAAATGAAGTCTAAAGACACACAAATGCTTGTAAAACCAAGTAAGTAAAAAACAAAACAAAACAAAAAAAACCCATAGTACAAAAAATTAAAACCATCTAAAGTGGTTCAAAAGGCAATATGAGAAATGTTTCATTTGGGGAATGATTTCAGCAATTCTCAAAAGAAGGTTTCTTCAAGACTCAGAAGTCCATTGTGTCCTGCTGTTTCAGTCTGGAATCCACAAGACTCTCTACTTAAAGAGTCTGACTTATTTTCCTGTTAAACAGGAACTGGAATTTGAACTTTGCTCTCCAAAAGCCAAAGGCCAACTAATTTAGGAGACGACTCTCAAAATCAATGATGGTTTCTTCTACTTTCATTAGCTCTGTCTACAGTGATTAAAGGATCTGATTTCCAGATAAGCAATGATCCTGATGGCTATTTTTACAAATCACATTAATTTCGATACTCAGATCTGAACCCTGGCAGCATTCCTGAGGCAAGTCTGGATTCATGCAGCATTCCAACCTAGAGTGCTTTTCAAGTTTCCATCGGAATCCTGTCCAGATGAGTGATGATACCTTTATTGTAGTAGCCTCAAGGTGTGGAAGCTGTTTCCAATGGCCTAGGTACAGCTCAGCCCGTCCATTTGGTTGAAACATCTGCAAATACTTTGTTCATCTCAGAGACATCTGACCATCAAGAGGCTGCCATCTGGACTACTTCCTTTTTCCTTATTGCTTACTTAAAGCATGGAAGATCTGGGCAGGCCCTCATCAGGAGAGACATGGGGAAGGCCTGGGGACTGTACTGCCCAGAAGTTAGTTCTGAATGGCTTTCTCTCCCACTTATTGACTCCCTCAAGCCATTATCACTCACAGGGAGGTACTGGGAAAGCAAACAAGAGTAACAGTCTCTGTCCTCAAACAAGGACCAATCTATTGCAGGCTATATTTGTCTCAGTGTGATGAATTATATTTATTTGCTCTTAATAATAAATTATATTTAAAAGCATCTTTTGTTTATGGAGCTCTATAATAGTTTTAATTCCTCCATATCTCTTATTTTTGGTAGCCACAAGGTTTATGAAGTTTTTCACTCAAACTCTTTATTCTGCTTTACATTTTTAAAATTACCAAACATTGAAAGCAACATTCTATAAAGGCTTTTTGTAAGTGATAATCATTAACTTTTAAAATTCCATGGGAAATCAGGAGTAGTGGCTTATATCTGTAATACCTACCCTGATGAGGCTGAGGCAGGGGAATTGCCAGGAATTCAAGGCTTGGGTTATGTAGCAAGGCCTAGCTAAAAAGGTAGCGGTGGAGGGGAGTTCTGGAGAAATGACTTAGTGGCTAAGTAAGAGCTTTTGCTGCTCTTGCAAGGGACCAGGGTTTGGTTCCTAGCACCTTCACTGTGGTCTACAACTGAGTTCCAAGTAGATCTAATGCCCTCTTCTGGTCTCTGTGGGTACCAGGCAAACACATGGTATACATATATACAAGCAGACAGACATTCATACATATAAAATAAATTTAAAAAAATGAAAATACATTAAAAACATCTCTTAGGAATCTTTGCTTGATAAGCAAATGGTGAACTGTATAATCCAGCAATCAGATCCCTTCAGGTGCTTTATTTGCTCTAGACCTAAATGTCAAATTACAAAACCGACTATTTAATTACCTTTGGGAACTATTTTTTTTAAGATGTTAATTTAGTTGGATAATTTTATGCTCTCAGAACATGACATTAATTCCACATATTTTATATATTTATATTATGCACATATTTTAATAAGTTACATAGAAACTCTTCTTTTATGATAATTAAAACATAAAAAAAATCAAATTAACCCTGTTCCTGGAATTGCTAAGTAATAAATTAAACTTTCAAAAAAGTAGGAGATTTAAGGTGCATTCGGGGTGTGGCCCATCCGGAAAAGATTGCACAAGGCCCTGTTGGGGGCTCATCTATTTGCCTATCATTCCTGCAGAAGTTTAGACTAATCAGGTCACTTCATCCTGACACAATAGTCTCTGCCACTCATTGTTTGGACTGTGACACAATGTCAATAGGCTTCAGAGATGTGAGCAACAGGGGAAAAAATACTTTAAACTTAAGGTCATCTCAAGGTGCAGCAGGACATGTATCATGCACAGATAGAATCATCAGATAGCAGATACTACCAGGTAGTTCAGCCAAAAGACTGAGTCACACTGACTATCATTCCTTAGTGCGATACAAGGCTGAGACAATGGATTGGTAGCTACGGCTCTTCTACTTTGCCCTGTCATTGCTTTTTATTGAACGTTCTACACATATTGTCTTGTCTGGGCTGCAATTCATAATGAGACCTTGGAAGGTGAAATCATTCAATGCACAATTCCATCAGCCTAGGCCCCTGCACATTTCCAGTTCCAATGTCTCCGCCCCTCTTTGCAGAGCAATATTATTAAATGCAATTGGGAGATAAATACAAATCAACCGGCAGAAGGAGCAGATTTGTTCCTGAGGACAAATCACTCTGCTGCAAGCTTCGAGGTGCCTTTGTTCACATTATGGAGAGAGACTTCCCTCCTCAGGAGGATGCAAAGCATGTGTCTTGTCAGATTAGAGTTCAGTTCCTACTCACCTCCTCTCCAAGTACACCATGCAATCAGTAATGTGAACAACAGTATAGGATCCTGGCCTTAAAGGGACGACAGAGGACATTAAGAAAAATTAGGGTAGCTGTGAAGAGAAGAAAGACGGATAGTATTGTGTGCTTTGGCCTTGTATTTTAAATTTGATTTTGAACCCAAAGCTCCCTACATGAAATGCAAGTGTTCTACCAGTGAGTCAAATCCCAGCCCTGCTTTATAATTTTCTAAATGGAAGAGATTGACTAAAGTCTGGTATCTGCTTTCTGAGTCCAGTTAAAATTAGCTAACTGCATTGTCTGAAGCTTCCATTCCATTTCAGAAAGCTCCTCTCTGTTGACTGTCCTTTTCTTCTCAAAGGTTCTCTACCCAAGAGCTTCAAATGAGACAAGATTTTTACATTTACACAAAGATGTGTATAAGGCATTAGTATTCCTAACGTGCTTTGCATTTAAATAGAGACCATTTACAAATTAGGCGATCGGTTTTGTCTGCAAGATGCCCAACTTTAACAATACCTCACACAGTCAGTCTCAATGGATTTAATACATTTCTAATCCTAGATACTCAGGCATACAGCAGCAGAAACGTATACCAAGAAGGTCTCTTGCCTTTAAGATTCTATGAATCAAAAGACTGATCAAAAATTCGAGTATAAGTCAAATATTTGATGTAATGATATATACAGCTTCTTATTCCATATGACAGTGCTTGATAAACCCTATACAAATAAAATTGACAACACAGTTTTAAAATTATACGTTTGTAGTTTTGTTTTGAACAGTTTGTAATAATTGAATATATACCCTCTTCCGGTAAACATCTCAAAGCACCTGTGGTGGGTAATAGTTGCTGCCGCCAAGGAATGCTGGGAGTCTAATTTACACTTTACCAGAGAAGCATGATTCTCTTTCTTTACCACAGAGCTGCAATCATCAGAGGGTATCCCCTACACATTCATTCATTCATTCATTCACTCATTCAAGATTTTATGTTGATGCTGTGTGCTAGGCACTTATGTTCGTCTTTACTGAAGTCGCATCACGTGGATGTTACATCTGCAGAAGAGTCTTGTGAAATTCCAGGTTTCGATTTTTCATGGTGTTTAATCCTACTTCGTAACTGACTGACCCACCAGTGAACTGCTGGTATACTAAGACGCCTGAAGTACAAAACTCGGACAGATACACGCCTTACTCTATGTGTAGATGGTAGTCACATGTCTATAACATAAGGCCTTCTTGACGTTTTCCTGGCGTAAACGCTAGCGTTTTAAAATGCCTAATTAGAAGTTTCCGCCACGTATTGTTGAGCCTGCACAAGATGTTCAAGACCGTGAAAAGCTGAATGTAATGGCCTTGTTAGTTAGAAGCTGGAATTTTTTTTCCAGTTCATTGTTCTTTTAAGTAATCCGTTTGTACCCATACGCTTAACTGAATTCATAATTATTTCCTTTCCTAAACCAGGACTCCAGACTTGAGTGCATAAATTAAATTTCACGCACACATACGAAAGACTGCTTAGCGAAATAGTATAAACAAATTAAAGGCCCCTTTAATGATCTTTGATTTCCATGATAGTAGTCTTTGAAGTTACCTACTAGGCACGGTGGTTTTCAGTGAGTCTAGAAAGCTGCCTAATAGAATCCAGCTTGCTAACTGCAGGTTGTGCTTTGTGTGGCTTTCTTCCCCACTGCCTCACCACTCCCTTGGAATAGTTCTGACGCCTCGACAGGCCCGAGCCTGGAAGGGGCAGGACCACCCCAGCTCCTGCCACCCAAATCCCGTGGGGCAGCCGTGGCCACCCGGGCCGAGATCTGTGCCGGGTCGGGCGGTGGCTGCGTGACTGGCTGCACTCCCCACCCCGACGCTGTGGTTATGCAAACTGATCTCATCGCAGTTGCTCACGACACGCGCTTCCCGTCGCCTGCACGCGGCGTAACCAGATGCCCGCCCCTGGGTCTCGGAGCAGCGAGCCAGAGCTGCAGATAAACCCGACCGGGTCGCCACGACCTCCCTCGACTCCCTTTGTCATTCTTCAAGTTACCTCCATCTCGCCCCACAGGTCACAAGGACAGAAACTTCCCCGCCCGATCCCTGTGCACGGGGATCCTCGGCCCCTCCCCCTCCCCCTGCACTCGCTCAGCTGCCACCCTGTCCCAAGTCTGCAGGAGCTCCGGGTTTCGGGGTCCGTCCTCCCTGCCCGTTCTGTCCTTGTCGCCTACAGGCGTGTGCCTTGCAACTTCCGAGCCGGAAACTTCCCGGCCCGCCAAGGAGCAGGGCACCCCCTCCGGCTAGAGAAGGCGTCCGGAATGGGATTCCTCCGCGGATTACGCGGCGCCTTCGGCACGCAAGGCCAGCCTGGGCGGCCAGGAAGCCCCGGGAGCGCACGCGAGCGGCGGCCGGAGGCCTGGGATTGCGTGACCCGCCGGCTCCCAGCCGCACGCACTTCGTGCTGGGGGCACAGGTGCTGCAGGGCGGAGCCCGCCGTCCACTTTACAACCTCGAGACCGCAGTCACGCTAGGTTTGTGGGTGGGGAAGCCAGTTCACCGTGTCTCAGTGTTATCGGAACACCGGTAACCTGGGCAGTAAAACCTGCTCAGACGGATGCCTTAATTCAACAGGGAGCCGGAGCTGCTCTGTCAATAGCAATTAAGACTCAAACTTTCTAAGGAAGGGTTAGGCCCTGAGGCAAGCTCACAAGTGCAAGTCCCGAAGACTGCTGACAGAGGAAGCAGAGCAAGGCAGAGGCGTTGGGATGCAAGTGTTGCTCATTCTGGGCAAAACCTCATTTCAGAAAACAGTCGTGATCCTTTGGTCTCATCCGTCCCAGAAGCACCCCACCCCCTTCACCCCCGTGTGCCCATTGCCATAACTGGACCTCTTTATTGTGATGACTCAAAAGTTCAAAGGAAATTAAGGGAACACACAGGCTTTAAGACTGTTGAATCTAAGTAAACTCTTAGGCAAAATCATGTGACCAAAAAGTGTTTTTCATGCAGCTGTCTATGGAGATTTGAAGATAAATCGATTTCCGAAGAAAAACATTGACACCCAGTTTAACACAAAACCACTCCATTAAACTGAAGACGTGGAAAACCGTACACCAGTCTCCTTTCTATAACTTAGACTTTGTTGAATTTGTCCCTTTATTCTCCTGAGGTAGCATTAGAGGCCTATAGGGCCCAGTCCCCCATTCCCCACTCCCTCCACACACACATTAATAAGGAAGCAGGGTTCTCCTGAATTGCCATTCATACCATGAACTATTAGGAAGGACTTTAAGGGCTCAGTGTCCTTTTACTTTAGCACACCTGGGAAGAGAGCGAATGTTTTAATTTTCCAGTGTTCTCTCAGGCAACTTTGACTCTCATTTAAGTGAACGTAGGTAATGTTTGTCTTTGCCTACCCAGCACGATTCCCTTCTCCTGGGCAGAAATGACCCCTTCCCTGGATTCTGATTCTCCTCTAGCTACGATGTAATTAGAAGCGTCCACGTGTCCGGTCTTGCCTTTCCTGTTCCCAAACACTTGGTCAAGACACTAATACCTGATTGAAGCCAGATCAGTTGTGTTACCCAACTCCTAACCTTAGTGATAAGGTTAAAAGACCAGCATGTGACTCAAAGTGTGCCTAGGAAAGTCACTAAGTTACCTAGTTTGGCCTTGAACTTGTGGTCCTCTGAACTCAGCCTCCACCTTACCTGTCCTGCATCAACATTTCCATCAGCTGTACAATCTTGCTGTTTGAATAAGTTTATCTCACGTTTTAGTATTCCCAGTTCCCTTTCTCTTGTGCTTACTGTTTCACATGTCTCATGTAGCCCAGGCTGGCTTCTAATCTGCTGTGACCTTGGACTTCTGATCTTTCTGTACCAACATGGATGACTCAAATGACAGGTTTGTTATAATATGCCCAGCTTTATGTGCTTTTGAAGATCACCCAATCACAGGACTTCTGAATACTGGGCCATGAACTGAACTACATGCCAAGACTGTAGAATTTCCAGCTCTAAGCTTCATAAATAAGACTCTGATGGACACTGAATAACCCTTCCAATAACTTCTTGGAGCTTCTTTCATCAGAATTGGGTTGCTGATCTTACAGAAGAGCCATGCGGAATTGACCTGATCTAAATCCATTCTTGGACTTGGGGGGCCTAACAGGTGCTTGGGAATAGATTGGGTAAAGAGGTCTTGGTTCTGGAACCAAAGGAAGATGGCAGATCAAATGTCTACTTCAATGGTTTTGAACATTTCAAAAATTTAAATCCCTTAAAAAGCAATAAATGTATTAATTTTTAGCAGCAATGTTTAGGAGTGCTAGTTGCTTTATATCCTGATGAATTGAGCTACTACAACTATTTTAATAACTAATAACATCTGTTTGATAAACTGATAATAATGCTTGATAATTTATATAATAGTTCCTAGCATATACTTATGGTGATATAACTATTTTCCTTTATGGGATGGAATTTTATGTGGCCCAGGATGACTTTGAACTAACTGTGTAGGTTGAGAATGATACTGAACTTCTGATCCTCCTGCCTTCACTTCCCAAGGGCTGGTATTACAGGTGTGAGCCAACACATTGCTGTATGTGACATTGGGAGTTGAACCCTGGACCTCAAGCATGCTAGGCAAACACTCTTCTCAACTGAGCTACAAATCCAGCCTGTAATTTAGTGGATGGCATTATGTCGTTAGCAGAGACATACAGAATCAGGAAAACGACTATACCTCATTTCCTGTAAATTTAGTAGCTACCTAAAATCAAATGTACAGACACATACCTCATCATATAAGGGAAAACAGAATCACCTCTGCCAGGCACATATCAAAATAATGTGAATTAAGGCACCTGTGGACAGCTCAGAAATGAAAGGTATTTTTTATTTGTTTGTTTTTTAAGATAGTGTCTTGCTATGTAGCCCAGGGTGGCTTACAGCTCAAGATCATCCCGCCTCCTAATCCCAAGGCTCAGAACTGCAGGGTGCACTACCACTGCCAATGATGAAAGGTTTTGGTTTTTGTTATTTCTATATATAAGGAAGGTACTAATTTTTTGATTAGGGTTTTTAAAAAATCCATTTTTAAAATTGTTTATACGTGTATGTGTCTCTCTGTATTTCTTTTTTTAATTCCTTTTTAAAATTTATTTATTTATTTAAATTTATTTACATTTCAAGTGTTATCCCCTTACCCAGTTTCCTCCTCTCCCAGAAACCCCCTATCCCATTCTCCCTCCTCCTCCTTCTGCTTCTATGAGGGTGTTCCTCCACCCACCCACTCACTCACGCCTCCCCACCCTCGATTCCCCTACACTGGGGCATCTATCGAACCTTCATAGGACCAAGGACCTCTCCTCTCATTGATGCCTGACATGGCTGTCCTCTGCTACATATGCAGCCAGGGTCATGTGCACTCCTTGGTTGGTGGCTTAGTCACTGGGAGCTCTGGGAGGGTCTGGTTGGTTGATATTGTTGTTCTTCCTATGGGGTTGCAAACCCCTTCAGCTCCTTCAGTCCTTTCCCTAACTCCTCCATTGGGGACCCACACTCAGTGCAATGATTGACTATGACCATCCAACTCTGTATTTGTAAGGCTCTGGCAGGGCCTCTCAGGAGACAGCTAAATCAGACTCCTTTAAGCAAGCCTTTCTTAGCATCCACACTAGTGTCTCGAGTTTGGGGACTATATCTGGTATGAATCTCCAGATGGGACAGTCTCTGGATGGCCTTTCCTCAGTCTCTGCTCTGCACTTTGTCTCCATATTTGCTCCTGCGAGTATTTTGTTTCCCTTTCCAAGAAGGACCGAAGCACTTTGGTATTTCTTCTTCTTGAGCTTCATGGGGTCTGCGAACTGTATCGTGGGTATTCGGAGCTTTTGGGCTAATATACACTTATTGGTGAGTGTGTACCATGTGTGTTCTTTTGTGATTGGGTTGCCTCACTTGGGATATTTTCTAGGTCCATCCATTTGCCTAAGAATTTCATGAATTCACTGTTTTTAATAGCTGAGTAGTACTCCATTGTGTAAATGTACCACACTTTCTGTATCCATGCCTCTGCTGAAGGACATCTGGGTTCTTTCCAGCTTCTGGCTATTATAAATAAGGCTGCTATGAACATAGTGGAGCATGTGTCCTTGTTACATGTTGGAGAATCTTTTGGGTATATGCCCAGGAGTGGTATAGCTGGGTCCTCAGGTACCACTAGGCAGATTTCCAGAATGTTTGTACCAGCTTGCAATCCCACCAACAAAGGAGGAATGTTCCTCTTTCTCCATATCCTTGCCAGCATTTGCTGTCACCTGAGTTTTTGATCTTAGCCATTCTGACTGGTGTGAGGTGGGATCACAGGGTTGCTTTGATTTGCATTTCTCTGATAACTAAGAATGTTGAACATTTCTTTAGATGCTTCTCGGCCCTTCGAGTTTCCTCTGTTGAGAATTCTCTGTTTAGCTCTATTTCCCATTTTTAAATAGGGTTATTTGGTTTTCTGGAGTCTAACTTCTTGAGTTCTTTGTATATATTGGATATTAGACCTCTATCAGATGTAGGATTGGTGAAGATCTTTTAACAGTCTGTTGGTTGCCATTTTGTCCTATTGACAGTATCCTTTGCCTTACAGAAGCTTTGCAATTTTATGAGGTCCCATATATCAATTCTTGATCTTAGAGTATAAGCCACTGGTGTTCTGTTCAGGACCTTTTCCACTGTGCCCATGTGTTCGAGACTTTTCCCCACTTTCTCTTCTGTTATATTCAGTGTATCTGGTTTTATGTGGAGGTCCTTGATCCACTTGGACTTGAGCTTTGTGCAGGGAGTCTCTGTGCATTTCTATGTATATGCAAGTGAAGGTGCCCTTGGAGCACAGAAGAGGTTATGAGACCCTCTGGATTTGAAGCGACCAGTAATGGTAACCTGGCCTAAGTGGGTGCTAGGAACTGAAAGAGGGTCCTTTGTCTGCAGGAGCAATCTGTTCTCTTAACTTTTGAGTCATCTCTCTGGTCCTCAGTTTTAAGTTTTTTAAAAATATCTAATATTTATGAGGTGTTTATTGTATCCCAGATTGAGATCCTATGAATTTAATGGAAGGAATTTGAGTTAATGGGAAGATTAATATTTAAGAAGTTATCACTGCTCTATTTTTGAGTATCAGATTTACTAAGGGTGTTAAGTTGCTGTCATTAGAGCTTATACCTTTGTGTTTTAAAAATATATGGATATAACAAATATTGAATTATATTAACACAATACATTTTTTTTAAATGAAACTCTTCCCAATAGTGAGGAGTCCAAAGGAGATACATTTATGGTCATAAAACATTTTTCTGTAGTGAGTGTCTTTTTAAAAAATGATTTAATTTTATTTTATAGGTATTCATGTCTTGCCTATATGAACATCTATGTGAGGGTGTCAAATATCCTTGAGTTGGAGTTACAGAAAGCAGTGAGCTGCCATGTGGGTACTAGGAATTGAATCTAGGGTTCAACTGAACTGAACCTCTAGAAGAGCAGACAGGGCTCTTAACCTCTCCAGCCCCTGTGACGGTGTCTTAATTTTCACATTTGAGAGTAGACAGTTATCATTTAAGAATCTAACTTGTCTCATTGGAAATCTATTCAATAATTAAGGTCTGAGACTCAAACAAATTCATATTTGTTACACAGTTTGTTCCTGCACAAACCACAAAGTCTTGAAAGTTCTTTCTAGAGAGATGCCATTCAAACTCCATGACTTTTATTGTATCACATACTCAACTTTATATTGCACCTATGGGACGAATAAAAAGATATAGAGCTCAAACCTAAAAATAGTATTTTGTGGTCTACCTCATTTCTAGACCACAGCTTTTTGGGGTTCAGTACTCGAAGCAGCTTTATAAGGTGATGATCTGCATCTTTAAGTGCAGAAGTACAGTAGAGGTAAATGTGTCGGGGCGTCTAAAACAAAGCCAAGTGGACTTTGTAGCCAACCTCTTTTGAAAACTAGAAGCTGTATGGGAACCGTCATGAAGAAACCAAGCCTGAGACATGTGTCTCTAATCCACAGTAGGCTAATGTCCCAGGAGGACTGGCTTGTCTGGCAAAGACAACTAAGGCAACATGTGAGGCCCAGGTGCTTCCACTTACACTCATACTGGATCCAGTGCACTTCTGCGTTCCCATGATGGGCCATGCCCTTGGCCACTTCTATCATTTGGGTGAAAGTAAACAGTAAGTAGGACCTGACAGAGTTATGTTTGGAAGGGTTCTCAAGTGAACGGGGCATTGTGTATGAAGTGCCTGGCAGAAAGAACCCAATAAATGTTGGCGTTTTAAAAATTCTGCACTTGCATTGGACGAAACCCAGAAACAGCAATGAAAGCAGCTGTTGTTTCCAACCTGGGAGGCCCCATTGCAACCATTTTATTCAAACTTAGAGGAGGACAGAGTTGTATTGTATTGTGGCTTGCAGGATGAAAATACTGTTGGACTTCAGTGTAATTTTATCATGCTACCTTTGTACCATTTCGAATTGACTTTAAAATCAGCCATCTTGGGTGGACTTCCTGCTGGTTTTAGCAGATTTATAAACAAAGTACCTATTTTCCTATACTGCTTTTCATAGGTGCATGGGAAAGGAGGGTTGCATGACACAAGTGTCCCCAAATGACTGTCCTCTGTGATAAGAATTTTTGGTAAATCCCTATGACAGAAAACACACGGGAGTTCTTATAAACTGTAAGACATCTACAGGCCACATCGAAAACTGAATCTCATTCATGTACAGACACTCTGTAAACTAGGAGGGCAACCCCCCTACCCCCAACCCCTGGGGTCACTGACCCACAAGGAAAATAACAATGAAGGGTCACAAAGAAGTTAAAAGGAATTTAATTCTTAATTTTCTTTTTAAAATGGTGGCTTATCTTTAAAAGTTACGGTAAAACATGAAATAGCTGATTTACAGTGAGCTGACTGACCAGTATAGCTCAATAGTAAAGCTCTTGCCTAGCACATGTAGGCTTTAGATTCATTCTGAAGCACAACACACACACACACACACACACACACACACACATACAGAGTCAACAAAGAATGAAAGGATAGCACAAAATTATATTCAATACACCCTACAATGGGAATATTTTAATTTTAGTTATAGAACGGGCAGTAACGGGATGGGAAAAGAGAGGGGAAGAAGTTGAAATCAATAGACAACCAAGAGAAAAAGAATACCAACAAAGGACAGTCTTTGGAGCTGTCATTTAAAAAAAATTACTTTTTTCAGTACTCACAAGTTATATTTTGACCTGTGCTAACCTGCTAACTTTTTTTTGAAACTATATATAAATAGTTATATGTATATATAGTTATATGTATATAGTTATATATATATATTTCATTTTAGAGGACTTAAAAATTTGTTTTGATATTGTATTTTAGTTACAACATACATCTCTCCCCACTATCCTTCAAATCCATGGCCTCTTTTTTTCTCTATTCTTCTCTCATACATCCTGACTAGAACCTCCCCTCCCTCCATCCTTCCCAGTCCCTGCCCCCAACCTCCCATCTCCCCCAGATTCACTGCTTCTCCATGTCTCTTCAGGAAAGAGCAATCCTCCCAGTGATATCCACCAAGCATGGCATAACAAGATGCAATTAGACTAGGCACAAACTGTCTTTCTTTTATCAATTGTTACTGGATTCAAACATGTATTCATATATGGGATTTAGGTTTGAGGGGCATTTACAGTGGCAAGGAAAATGGACTCAAAGTGATGTGTAGTGAGTAGGCATAGATGAAAGTGAATTATAGCGTTTCTATGGGATTTCACCCCATTTTCAGTGGGTCGTTGTCTGCCCTTTTAGATATAAGTGCTCGGTAAATAACATTATTGCCCAAACTGTAGTTACGTGGCCTAAAACAATATTTTTGGTCAATAACAGACCAGTACACTGGCTATAAAATTCCTAATATCCAGTGATGTGAATGTTATGGTAACATTTTGTGCAGTGTATAACTCAAGTGTTCGTGGTGATGCTGTCAGAAGCCTTCTGTTTCTAGCCCTCTGGTATATATTCAATCATATATGGTACATAATACTAGTTACTCAATAGTAAGTAACTGTTGCTAGTTTCTGTATTAACTATACCTTTCACGACTTAGGGAAGTATTCACCATTTTCATGAGTTATTTTCATACTAGGTATCAACCGGCAGCTTCAGTAGTTCTGGCACTATTTCAAATCACCTGTTCACCTTTCTCTCTTCAGTGCCTTTTCTTTCTATTCATGCAAACTATTCTTTAACAGTAATTACTGTTCTTTTCTGCTAGGAAACCATGTTTTCTTTAGTTCCTGGAGGACCTTTGATAATTCTGAAAAAGGAGCGGACTACGAAGAAGACACTAATCATAGTAGTGGCCCGTGTTAGTCACCAAGCATCATCTCATCCTGCTTGCTTGTCGTGTAGTAGGTCATCAATACTTGTTTTATGAATAAAGTAAGAATAAAGGGAAGTCGTCAGTGTGTAAAAAACAGAGGCCTTCCATAACTTGAGTGTGCAGTAGCACGTCTCATTAATACTTCATGAACTAAACCCTTCATCTTGTCTTCTTTTGGACCAGAATAAAATTTTACGCAAGCCTTCCCCAGTCAATCTGCCCTAGTGGTAAGGGTTGAGAACTTACTATTATTCCATTTAAAAGCATCTTTTCCTTCCGTACTGCCCTGTAGTAGATCACATGGCCACCCACTTCCCGCCTCTTCATCAGCCTCAGCTGCCTGCTGTCCCCGACGGCTCCAGAGCCCCATCCCAGTCCGTCACTGAACCGCGCGTAAATCCGCCCTCTCCTCCGACCCCCGCCACCTGCGCCAGTTTCCGCCTAGCTCGCTTTTTGGGACAAGTGATGCAAAGGAGCTCCTCTTCCGCGTCGGCGACGGCGTGGGGAGTGACGTCACTGCGATCTGACGTCAGGCCAACGTGCAGCGCGGTCGCCCAGGAGACCGGGGAAGCCGTTTTACAGCCTGCGGAGTCCCAGGCTAGGTGAGGACCCGGCCGGCGGGGACGCAGTTCCGGCGCAGAGGCCAGCGGCGCCGGGCGGCGGGGCGGCGGGGGCCGGGAGGAGGAAGGAGGGAAGGCGGGGCGGCCTCTCGGCGCCCCGGGCGAGGCCTGGGCCAGCGCGGTCCTGTCGGGGGTTAGTTTCCTGCAATCTCCGGGCGTGACCTCCCGCTCTCTTGCCCCTGACCTGCCCTCTTGTGAATCACGCCCCGGGAATGGTACTTGAGGAAGGGCCTGGAAGCAGAACCCGAGTTAATGACCGGGCGTGACACCGGTGTAAGAGTCGGAAGTGAACCACCAAGGACGTTTCTGCATTTAAGAACACACACGTCTATCTCGTGACCAGTATCGCAGAGAAGGTTCGCAAACACGCACGTAGCAGCGGCCACGTACCACTGTACTCTTGCCAAGGACAGTTTCCACATATATGATGGGAAAGACCAAAAGGAACTTGTTTGGTAAAATAATGAATGGGTAAATTAAAAATTACAAGTTTTCTCCTGCTAAAGAGCAAACCGCTCCACACTTCTTGAAAAGCAGAATTATCTGCGAATTCTATTCAACCCAATGGGCTTTTCGAAATGGCTTAGAAACCGTTTCCTTAAAATATAGGCAAAACAAAAATAAACGTTAAAGAAAGTAGTGCCCTTCTAGTCACCTTGGGAATTTTAGGAGCCCACCTCTTAGTTGTAACCATCAGGATGCATTGTTTAGCAGAAAAACAACTAGTTACTACAGATTGCACTCATAGTTTACATGGGTTTACAATAAAATGTTAAAAGACCTATTTATATGAGGACAAGTTATAAATGTTCTTGGGACAAATCCAATGAATGCATCTAGGCTGTATGAAAAGAATGAGATTCCTAATCTTGTTACCATGACTTCTGCGATGTGAATTGAAATCAGTTTCTTCTCCACCCCTATGTTTGGGAGGTCCTTCTAATTTACCAGGATGCTATTTTTAATTTTTTGTTCATAGCCAGAAGCCTGCCATTTGTGGTGATCTAGTCATACGTTGGGGTAATCACAGTGAAGGCATTAAATAATAAATATCCCACTGGTACCTTGAATTTATACATTATTCACATCCATGCTTGCTAATACTTTTGTGGATGGTACTTTAAGAGGAGATTTAAGGGAAACATATTCCCGTGGAGCCGAAGATACTATGATTTCCATTTACCAATGATGGCTTAACTGAAGATAATGAGTCTCCTGGTTTCTTGCTGTGTGACTATGACAGTATTGGATTATGTACTTGGTCACTTGGACCCATGTCGACATAATTAACTTTACTCCCATGGATGACTTCAGTTAACATGACCAAACACACACATGTGGGAAGACAGCTTATTAGTTTTGCTTGTTATAAATTGTAGCTTATTGAAATGAGGGATATTTTGGGCTAACACAGGCTTGAGGAATCTCTCCTCCACCGATGGCTGCGTAGTTTACAAAAATAACACCAGCATTATTTTTTTTCCTTCAGTCTCATGCCCTGACTTAACTCAATCTTAGGAAGCCTTTGCTGACTTCCCATCCCCCACCTGAAAGATATATAGGTCATTATCTTTTCTTGACTCTTACCTTACCTGTGTTTAGCAGCCCTGCCTGGATCTTAGACCATCTTTTCTGCTGTGGAATCTGTGTTTCTGTCACTTGAATCTGCTGCACCACTCCACCATTCCGGCCTTGTGTGATGACGAGTGTCTTTATCACTCTCCACCTTACAGGGTCTCTCATCTGAGTTCTGAACTGGTCAGTTCCATGAGTCCAGTCACCCAGCTTGCTTCTAGGATCCCTGTCTCTGCCTGCCAGGTGTGGTATTTCTACATTTATGGGTGCTGGGATTACACTATATGGCATGGACTTTAATCTGTAAGCCACCTTTCTTAGTGCCCTTTATTCTTTCAATGGACAGATAGATAGATTCATCATCGATAAGATTGGATTGGGTATTCTTTGTCCAATTTGGGAAAAATTTGAAGGAAGAAAATAATGTCTCTGTTGTCTGTGGTTTCGTGAAGGTAATTTTTAAAAAGTTTTATATTGAATTGTTGGTATTAGGAAATGAAAATCTGTTAAAAGTAAAATCTAGATAAGTTTATGTAGATAGCCACCTCAGCTACAGTTGGTATGTTGTTGTTGATGCTTTGCTGGGTCTTCGGTTTGGTGCCCGTATATCGTAACTTAGTAACTCTAAGTAGTTTTTGTACTCTATAATTTAAAGACGCCTTGATGGCACAAGCATTTTTTTTCTTATCCTGCTGAGCTATAATACGACATTATTTGGTATTGGTTTCTATAGTTTTTCAGAAAAAATGTTCCTTTACTGAAATAAGTCTACTTAAAATCTTACAGTTACTCGGTTGCAAAACAAATAATTAGTAAGGCACTATTATTATTTTTACTATTAGTTTATAAATTTCTGAAAGAAAAGGTGTGTAAGTCAGTAACTGATATATATAATCTTTCTGTGTGAATGGCTTAAAAACTAGCTTGAGGAAACCTTCTACCCTGGAACTGGTGAAACACGCATCTGTTGACGTGCTTATTGCCAGTTCGTCCCGACACTAAGAAAGTTTAAGTCATTTGAATTTCCTTGTCATTATGTGAATTCTGACTATTGCTATCAATGTTTTTAGACTGTTTTTCTGCAGTGCTCTCTACATTTTGGGGGGATTATGGATCGTCACATCCCCATGCACGCCTTACCTGAAGAAATCCAAAAGGTAGGAGAGTGTCAGCGGTTAGGTCATGCTGAAATACAGGAGAGTGAACATAGGAAACTACAACAGAGCCAGGGATGACTCTGCTGTGGGAGGAGGAGTAACCTCACTGTAACCGTGACTGCACAGACTCTATAGTAAGGCAGATGCAGAATCCCACCCCACTGCTAAATTGGCTTTAGAGTCCTAGTGGAAGCGGATCCTAGAATTATTTATAACCTGTTGTGATTTTTTTCTTTTACATAATGCATTTTCACATACATTAATTCTCATCAATCACTGTGTACCAGGTGCTGCTTTATTGTGTTTTGTTTTAGATAGAATCTAATTGTGTAGCACTGGCTGGCTTAGAACTCACTGCAGGCCCGGACTCCACAGCGATCGGCCTCCCCTTGCCTCCTGAGAGCTGGGATTAAAGCTGAGCTCCACCGCTCCTGGTTTAGATGTGATTTTAACCAGTTACCAATCCATGTCGTCCTCTGTTCTGTCCAGATGGGAACTGTGGGTAGGCAAGGAGATGCGTCTCCAGGGCTCCTTAGTATTCTGAGTGTGGGTAGCAGGCAGGTGGGAAGAAGAGCAGGTAGCACTCTGCAGTTTTCAGCTCCCAGGAAGGCCTCAGGTAGCAGGAGCCTTAGCTTTAGAAGTGTTAGAGCTCCTGGCAGACTTAGAGTACCAGGACCCTTAGCTTTCAGCTCTTGTGTGGACCCAGGGAGTTGGCATTCCTAAGCCCTTGGCGGTAACCAGTTTTAAAACCCCTAGACCTGGGGACCGTTTGAGGACCCCGGGCTCAGAAGACACTCTATTTTCTGAAACCCTTTGTGACCAAGGCCTGCAGTTCCTCTCGCTGGTCCCTCACAGGCTTCCGGTCTCCAGCTCCCTGCCCTTTCTGTTCTTCATGGTTCCTTTGGTTTTCACCGTGACCACTCTCTGGGGTTATTCAGTTGCCTCTTGTTGCTGTGGCCACAGCTTGAGTTGCCACTGTCCATTCGGGAGGCCGTATGACCAGACACACGCACAGTTTAGTGGCTCCACGTCTTTCCCAGCGGCCAATCTGCGGCTTGGAGGGGCTTGGAGGGGTGAGCGCCCGGCTCAGCTCTTGCTTCAGTTGTCAAGTGGCCGGCTGCTCTGCTGTTTCTGTGGCCGGGGTGCTCGCCCGCTCAGCCCTGTCTGAGGCTCACTGTGCTGGCTGCCCAGCCAGGACTGCTGCAGCGCCTGAGCCGCCGGTTCCGCTGTCTTGTTACCCGCTTAGCCTGTGTTAGCAAATGTGGGCAAGAAGTCACACAGGGAAGAGGCCTTCTCCTGAGCACAGTGTTGCACAACCAGGGAGGAAACACAGAAGGATGTTTCCTATCCAGCTCTCCTAGTGAGCATGCAGCCAGTTTATATAGCCAGAGTAAAGGTGTTTACAGGAACCACAGCCTGCCTCCCGGCACCAAAAAAGACAATGCCCCCTTTGTACCTGTCCTTAACTGTCACTTGCTAGCTAGGACACCATGGAAAATGCTCATACTCGGGTCTAGGCAGAAATAGTTGCAGGGTCATCTGAACTTTACTTAGGTTTGTAATAGCAGAAACTCTGATACAAACAGTTTCAAACAGTGCTGACTGGGGCTGCAACTTCAGGGGCCAGAGTAGGCAGCTGTGATCACTGTGTCATTTGCTCAGAGCCTCTCAGAAGTGTTCAAAATGGCAGAGGCTGGCCTAGAATAGTGTAGCCGGCTATCTGGCCAAAAGTCCTTTTAACTCAAGGCAGCCAGGGCAGCAAGGGAATATCCAACAGCTGCATCTAGAGAATCAAATCATCAAACCCCCAACATTATTTCTTATTTAATAAGAAAACATAAATTTTAAAATAAGAACGTACCATTAACACTGGTTGTGATTCCAATAGTACTTCAATAATACTTAGTGCCCGTATAACATCCCAAGGAGAAGTAAATCTCATTTCTCTCAATTTTACATTTAAAATACTGCATGTGTATTGTGTGTGTGTGTGTATATTGTATGTGTGTGTATGCACACGTGTGTTTGGACCACAGCATTTGGGGGTTCGAGGATGACTGGTGGAAGTTGGTTCTCTTCTACCACGTGGGTCCCAGAGCTCACACTCAGGTTGTCAGGCTTAGCAATAAGTATCTTTATTTGCTGAATTATCTTACCAGCTTTGATTTTATATTTATCATTTGTTTACTCTAGTTAACAAGCAATTTATAGCTTTTATACTACCCTCCGCTGTAGTAATTTACATCTATTTTCAGGTAAAGGCATTTCTTCTATATTTAGTTTTTCTAATCCATATACTATAAATATAATAACTAAAAAGTATCTCTTCAAAAATTGACATAAATTGAGTTACAACCTTATGCTTTAGCTGTCCCTGTTGATACAGCTTCTGTAGCAAATCTATCATCAACTCGCCCCACCCTTTACCCTGCTAAGAGTTGAATGTAGGATCTCGACGCGTCTTTAACTAAACTGCATCCCCAGCCTTACAGTCAGTTCTTCATTAATAATAATTCATGACTCTTCACTGGAGACCATGGTCGGTTCTCGGCGGTGCTTTGCCCAGTGTGTGTGTGCTGCTGTGGATGGCCTGCTAGCATTAGTCATGCGTTGGCCTGACGTGCTGCTGTTCTTTCTGCTCACCTTCCAGATTTTTGGAAACTTTAAAGGAAGTGTAGTTACCGGAAGAGGTCCTTTAACTCACCCCATGTCATTCTCCTTACCTCTGAAGTTCACTGTAAAGTGCTAAGCACATAGGAAGCAGCTCAGCGAAGTTCACTGTAAAGTGCTAAGCACATAGGAAGCAACTCAACTGTGCTGCTGCTTCAGAAATGGCACTTCCACGGGTTTGAAAAACTCAACGCCCTCTCACCCGAACTGTGTTCCTTTCATGAAATAGCTTGGATGTAATAGAGGTTAAAAGAAACAGTAAAACCAAAGGAAACACTAAAAGCAAAAAGCCCATATTTCAGATCCTAATCACTTGTCAGGAAAAAAAAAATTAAGTAACATTAAAAGTCTATAAGACAGTGTTATGATTTAAGTTGCATAAGGCAGTGTCCAGGAGGCCAGATAAATTGTTCAGCTGGTGTAGGCACCGGCTGCCAAGCCTGATGCTCTCAGTTAGATCCCTGGGACCCAGGATAGGAAAAGAGAGCTGACCCCTGCAAGCTGTCCTTCTGAGAATGAATCCCTGGATGCTGGGTTTCATCAAAGATGGAGTTTTGTGCAGAAGGTGTGACTCTGAGAGTTGGTCCCTGAAAGTTGAATATTTCAATAGACTTAGAGTTGCAGAGTGCTGTTGTCATGTTGGAGGGAGTTAGAAGGATGGCAGGTGCTGTCCTGTCACTGCAGAGAAGGGGGACAGCAGGAGAGGGTCAGCGTCTAAACCCAGGGATGAGGATACTAGTTATAGCCCTGTCCTGCACAATGTGTAGAAGGTAAAGTTTAACTGTGCTTTTTCTCAGACCTAAGTTAGATACACTTATAAAAAAAATACTTTTATACCCATTAATGTCTGGCGGTTTGACTATAAAGCAGCCAAAATGTATATATATGGACATCCCCAAACTCAGAAAGTCTTTAAAAGTATTTATCTTTCAAAACTTTACCTATGTGTTATCTTCACTGTCCACATTAACTTATTTAATTACCTAATGACCAGTTTGTATCTTTCTATATAGAATCATGTTAAATATTTAAATATACGTATTGAGTATCCCTGATCTGAAATGCAAAATGCTTCAAAAGCTGGAAGAATTCAGTGCTTATATTATGCTATAAATGTAAATTTTATACTATGAATCTGTTTTATACATACATTTATTAAGATGAATAGGATGATATTTAGGCTAGGTGTTTAACACAGGTAAAACGTGAAGATGGTATTAGACTTGGGTCTTAGCTCAGAGATCTCGTTTTATATATACATATATTCCAAAGTCTGAGAAAATCTGAAATCTGAACCCCTTGTGTTTGTAAGCACTTTATGTAAGGGTTAATTATCATGAATAATTTGTAATTATAATAGTGACAATTCAAATTAGAGTCAATTCTTTTTTAAGATGGAGAAAAGGACATTTTTCATAATGGCTTAGAAAATGTGCTCCACTTTTTGGGGAGGAAGAAAGACTGGAGGCGGATGAATCAGTGTTAGTGTACAGGGACTGCGATGTCTTTCAAAGCCTTTTTTTTTTTCATTCTTTCTTGTCTCTTAACTTTTTGTATTACTTTATAGGCTGGTTCTTCTTCCTAAAGATGCCCCTGCTGTGTTTCTTTATTTTCTTTTTCTGTGTATAGGCAAGGAGGGCTTCTGCAGAAATCAGAGAGGAGAGGTGAGAGAGCCCTTTCTTCTTTCTCTCTGTACTTCTGCTGTGTGATATGATAATGGATGTTCAATGCATTAAAATGTGAAAATGGCTGTGCTTCCCTGTACCATTAATAGCAAAAGGAGCAGTAGTGGAGAAATGACAGTTGGAGGAAACTAAAAAGGAGGTGAGAGAGGAGGCCATCAAAGGAAAGGCTGGAGAAGAATGATGGGTAATAAGGTGAAGTGAGAGTCTATTGCCCGCTCAGAGGAAAAGATTAAGTCGCCTTTCTTTGATCTCATCTCCTCAGGGAATCTTAGGGAAGAAGAAATAAGATGATCTTTGACTTTCATTTCCTGGTTCTTTTTGCCTTTTATCATGGTTTCTGGCTGAGCACACAGCACTTCCCAGACTTCCATCTCTAGAAGTGACAAAGAATGTATGTGATGCCCACGGGGCGTATATGTCTCTGTCATCTTTCGCTGAACCCTCCATTTTACTTGTGTGTGTACCTAACACTATCTCCGAGTCTGTTCTTTCTCTGGGATGAGCAGATTCCTACCTGTCTCTGGCCTGGGATGACCAGCAGTGTTGCTGGAAGCTTCATCCAGTCTTCTGCAAGTAGAACGCAGCTCAGTTCTGCATTCTTTCACGCTTACAGTTTAAATTGAAAACAGCACTTAGAGATCAGCAGTCCTAACTGTGATCTCCTCCTCTCAGAAGTGTCGACTCATTTTAGAGACTTATGTCCTCTTGTTAGAAAACAATAAAACAAATGTCTTTTGCTTTTTTTGCTAGGGGATAGGAGTAGGTCAAAAAGAACAGCAACAGAGTAGGGGAAAGTCAGTTCCTACAGGCAAAGTTAATCCCTTGTTTTTAAAATGGTGACAGAATGAAGACATTACATGATGTTAGCGTCAGGAGATCTTGATTACCACCCAACACAAAGTAAAGGGAACAGGGTTGTTTATTCTGTGAACCAGAAGTGCCTGTGCAGGGGCCGGAGAGCACACTGTTCCTTCCAGGTGACAAGCCTTCCCCAGTCCTAATGGCTCCTTTTGTCCTGTTTCAGTAAAGTAATTTTAGTACTTTGGAACTTTGAAATTTATTCAGGATAACAGTTTTATATTTCTAAGCCCAGGTTGTCACTGCCAGAGAAAATAAATTTAATTTTTCAGGTCGTTTCGGGCCACTGTGGCTAGGTTCAGATTTTGTATTGAGTTAGAGCAGAGAAAAAAAGAAAGTGGTGTCAGAAATGTTAGATTGAGCTTTCTGGAAGGTGGTGTGTGTGTGTGTGTGTGTGTGTGTGTGTGTGTGTGTATGTGCTGTGTGGTAAAGCACTTGCAGTTTTGACACCTTATGATGCAAGCTGTGTAATTTATAGGAACATTATTTAATTTAATGCTGTGACCCAAAGTATTTCATTAGTAAAAATATTTTGGAAACATACCATCTTGGAAAAAAAAATCTTCATTTTTTTGATTTGTGGTTAAAAGGTTCTTTTGCTGACTGGCTGAAGAAGGTTATCGAGGTCCCTGGGTTCCTAGGAGAAAAAGCACTATTGGAGGAAGTAGGCCTTGCCCTCATGTGGAGGTGGCCATTATGTGGCACGCACAGTTTTATAGCGCAAATCCAACATTTACTTACTTATTTACTTATTTATTGCTCAATAAAATGTCTTTATATTGATCTGGTATTTTAATTTAAATCAGATTTATTTATTTTTATGATTTGAAAATTAAACTTACATGCAATTTTAAGAAGTAATATGGAGAGGTTTTATGGGGTACCATTTGTCAGACTAAAGGATGGTATAACCAGAAGACTGACAGTTGATGCAGTCTAGTCAGAGCAGTGATTCCTCACATTGTCTTCTAAAAACTGTACTTGCCTTAACTTTCCCATTTTTCTTTCCTCCCTCCATGCTATAACTCCTGGAAACTACTGATCTGATCTTCAACAATTTTGTTATTTTAAGAATGTTATATAAATGGACATCACATAATATACAACATTTTGGGTGTTACTTTTTATTAGGCAGTATTTCAGAATTTTTTCAGGTTGTTGTTTGTATCAAGAGTTTCCTTTAATTAATTAATTTTGTTTGTTTGTTTTCAAGACAGAGTTTCTCTGTGTAGCCCTAGCTGTCCTGGACCTCACACAAATCCCCCTGCCTCTGCCTCTTAAGTGCTGGGATTAAAGGCGTGTTTGACCACCCAGTGAGTTCCTCACTTGTATTACTGGATCTATGCTTTGACTGGGTCAGTTCATTTAGTCAGTCACCTGCTGGATTGTGTATGGACTGTTCCCAGTTCTTGACTAGTACATACAAGGTATTTACATGAATATGTGTCTTTATTTTTGTAATGTAAAAACACAATGATGTATGGTGGGTTTATTTTTTAAGAGATGATAAGTCGTTTCTCATATAGATATACCATTTTATGCTTTCACGTCAGTATACATTCACTTTTCCACATCTTTACCAGCACTTGAGGATGCCAGTAGGAATAGTGATTCCACTGGAATTTTCATTTGTATTTTCTTAAAATCTAGTTCTAAAAATATAGAACCTTTTTTCATATGCTCATTTGGTATTTGGTTAGTGTTAACTGTCAGTTTAATACAATGTAGAGTGACATGGGAGATGGACTTCTGAGCATGCCTAAAGGGCATTATCTTGATTAAGTTGACGCGGGAAGACCTTGTGGGTAGCACCTCTCTCTCCCTGGGATCCTGGACTGTATGGAGAAGGAGAGCTGACCAATAGTAGCATGCATTCAACACTCTCTGCTTCCTGATAATGGTTAAAATGTTACCGGCAGCTTCAAGATCCTGCCTCCTTAAAGTGCCTGACAGGATGCATTGTACTGTTGAACTTCAAGTCACAATAAACTCTTCCTCCTTTAAATTGCTTTTCTCAGACTATTTTACCATGGCAACAGAAGAAGAAATTACTAGCATCTGTGTGTCTTTTTAGATCTAATATTGTATTCTTTATTCATCTTCTAATTATTGTTTAACAATTGTTGATTTTTCAGAATTCTTTATATATTTTAGCTACTGGCCATGTACATGGTCCAAAAATACTTTCTCCTGATGTGTAGCTTGTGTTTTTAAATATTTTCACATGTTTGGATTTTTTTTAAAAAGGCAAAGATGTTTAATCCTGTTGAAGCCCAGGTTGTGAATATTTCCATTTCCAGATCATGCTTTTTGTATCAAGTTGTGCTGGTGAGCTGTTATTGTCAACTCGACACACTCTAGAGTCACCTGAGAACGTGGAACCTTGATTGAGGAATTACCCAGATAGGATTGACCTGTAAGAGATTTATTTTATTGATGTTTGATGTCAGAGGGCCCAGCCCACTCTGGGCAGCAACACAGCTAGGCAGGTGGGTCTGAGCTGTATAAAAAGGGAAGATGGAGCTGGAGGGTGGTGATGGTGGCGTACACCTTTAGTCCCAGCTGGAGGCAGAGGCAGAGGGGCAGAGGGGCAGAGGTGGCAGAGAGGCAGAGAGGCAGAGGCTGGTAGATTTCTGTGAGTTTAAGGTCGGCCTAGTCTACAGAGCTAGTTCTTAGAGCAGCCAAGGCTACACAAAGAAACCCTGTCTCCAAAACAAACAAACAAATAAACAAATAAACAAAAACCAAACAAACAAACAAAAGCAAGATGAGTATGAGATAAGCCAAGGGAGAGAGCCAGTAAGCAGGATTTCTTCATGGTTTTTTTCCCTGACTGGGAAGTATAAACCTATAATAAACCCTTTGCCTACTAAGTTGCTTTTGGTCAGGGTGTTTTATCACAGCGACAGAAAGCAAACTAGAACAAAATATAGGAACTCTTATACTAGGTTACATACTGAAGATTTTCTACTGTTGGTTTTTTTTTGTCCACTTAAAATTTTTATTTTATATTTAAGGCCATGATCCATTTTGAGTATACTTTTGTATAACAGGAGGTTTAGATGAAGGGGTTGTGTGTGTGTTAACAGACTAGCCAGCTTACCTGTACCGTTTCTTGAAAAGACTTTCTTACCTTCATTGTTTTCATGCCAACAAGTTGGCCTGTTTATATGGGCTTTCTAGGTTCTAATCCTGTTCTATTCTTCCTTCCTCCTTATTTTAGCTATTCTAGTTTCTTTGGCTGTCCATATAAATTTGAGAATAATCCTCTCTACACTTGTAAAGTATCTTATTGAGATATTGCTAGGAATTGAATTATAACTATATATCAATTCAAAGAACTGGTATTTTTTATGATTTTTTTTAATTTAAAAGAAAGGGTTTTTTTTTTACATACAATATATTATGATCACAGTTTCCCCTTGTTCATCTCCTCTCTGATCCTCCCAACCCTTTCCAAGTTCACACCTTCTTTTTTTTTCTCTTAAGAAAACAGGCTAAGAAAAAGACAATTAAAAATACAACAAAATGAATATGCTAATAAAAAGCATGTAAAATGTGTGCATGTGCATGCATGCATGCATATGTGCGTGCACACACACATACACACTCCATAAAAACACAAAATTAGAAAACATAATATACAAACAAAAGATTCATAAGGTTAAAAAAAAAAAGCCCAAACAAAGCAATACGAGACCAAAAAAATATCTCCCAAAATATCTGAGTTCATTTTGTGTTGGTCATCTACTGCTGGGCATTGGACTTGCCCTAAAGTATGGTTTGTATACCCAGTGAGACTCACTTTCAGAAATGAATTTTTCTTTTGCAAGCAGTTGTCAATTGGAGATAGCGTCTTGGTCAGGTATGGGAACTTGTGTATACTTCTTACTCTCAGTGTTGGAACCCTATCTGGCTTGAACCTGTGTAGGCTCTGCACATGCTGCTATAGTCTCTGTAAGTTCATGTGTGCTTCATAGGTTCTGTTGTGTCTGGGAAACAATGTTTCCTTGGTATCACCCATCCCCTCTGGATGTTGTAATCCTTCTCCCTCTTCTGCATAGCTTTCTGATCTGTGAGGGTAGGGATTTGATGAGGACAGCCCATTTAGACTGATTGCAAGGTTTCTCACTCTGCACACTCTCTGGGTGTGGTGTCTGTATTTGTTCCCATCTACTGTAGGAGGAAGCATCTCTGATGACAGCAGAGTGAGACACTGATCCATCATGGGTATACAGAATGTTAGGAATACTTTCATTGCTGTTTTCCTTTAGCTGAACAGTAATATTTGATTTTCTCCTAGGTCTGTGGCCTATCAAGGTCCATGCAGTTCTAGGTGTGGGTTCCATCTTATGTAGTGGGTTTTATATCCAGTCAGATAGTGGCCAGTCAGATAGCAGCTGGTTATTTCTAAAGTGTTTGTGCCACCGTCATCGCACCAGCATAGCATGCAGGCAGGTCATCACTGTAGACTCAAGATTTGTAGCTGGATTGGTGTTCACCTTTCTCCTCTGGAATCATGCACACTGTTTTCTAGTATCATGAACACTAGTCACTAGTGTTTATAGCTCTAGTTAGGAACCAGCAGAAAGATGGATCCTGTTTCTTTGTCTTCAGACACACCACAAGAGGGCATCAGATTCCATTACAGATGGTTGTGAGCCACCATGTGGTTGCTGGGAATTGAACTCAGGACCTCTGGAAGAACAGTCAGTGCTCTTAACCACTGAGCCATCTCTCCAGCCCTGGATCCTGTTTCTTTTTTTGGTTTTTCAAGACAGGGTTTCTCTGTCCTGGAACTCACTTTGTAGACCAGGCTGGCCTCGAACTCAGAAATCCTCCTGCCTCTGCCTCCCAAGTGCTGGGATTAAAGGCATGCGCCACCACCGCCCGGCTCTGGGTCCTGTTTCTTAATACAGTCTGTTAAGTGCATGCCTTTTTATTGGGGAATTAAAGCTATTGATGTTGAGAGTTATCAGTGAGCAGTGTTTATTGATATCTGCTACTTTGTTGTATAGGTTCCACCCCACACCCATTTTGGTTTACTGATCTTAGATGGAATTTAATATAGACACCCTGAACCAGATAATGTGAAGAGAATGAGAAAACTTGCAATCAGTCCTAAATGGGGCGTCCTCATCAAGTGGTTAACTTCTTGAAACTGAAGTTTTTTGTCTGCTGGCATCTATAGAGTTGGATTGCTAGATAGATACTGCTTAAATTTGATTTTAAGTGGAAGTGTTTTTTTTTTTAAATCTGTTTCTTTTTATCTATCTAGTTAGCTATCTATGATAGTTTTGCTGGGTATAGTAGTCTAGGCTGGTATCTGTGGTCTCTTAGATTTTGTCAAATATCCACACAGGCTTTTTTGGCCCTTAAAGTCTCCATTAAGAAGTAGAGTGTTACCTTAACAGTTTTGTATATTACTTGTAGCTTTTAATATTCTTTCCTTGTTCTGTATGTTTAGTGTCTTGTTTTTTATGTATCATAGGTAATTTCTTTGCTGGTCCTATTTGTTTTGTTTTCTGTATAATTGTACTTTAATAGGCATCTTCTTTAGGTTAGGGACATTTTCTTCTATGATTTTTGTTGAAAATATTTCCTGTGCCTTTGCCCTGGGGTTTTTCTTCCTTCCTGTATTCCTTTATTTGTAGATTTCCCCTTTTAAATGCCCTAGATTTTCTGGATGTTTTGTGCCTGGATTTGTTTGTTTGTTTGTTTTAGGTTTAACATTATCTTTGGCTGAGGTATCCATTTCTGGTACCTTGTCTTTAATGTCTGAGATTCTTTCTTCCATGTTTTATACTCTGTGGGTGAGGCTTACTTCTGAGGTTTCTGTTTGACTTCCTAAATTGTTCATTTCTAGTTTTATCTCAGTTTGAGTTTTCTTTAGTGATTCTGTTTCTTTGTTAAATTCTGCTTTCATGTTTTGAATAGTTTTCATTCTTTCATTCTACTGTGTTTTCATAGATTAAAGGATTAACTCATCGCCTCTTTACGGTCCTTGAACATACTCATAATTGCTATTTTGAAGTCCTTGTTTTGGGGGTTCAGCTGTATTGCATCTCTCAAGGCCTACTGTAGTAGGGTTACTGGGCTCTAGTGCAGACATTGTCCTGGCTGTTTTTGTGTTTTTGCCTTTGGTGTCTAGGCATCTAAGGTTGGGATGATTGAGATAATTTTAGGTGTTGATGTCTGGTCTTGCCTTTGTTTGGTAGGTGTTCTGTTCCTTGATCTCTTTGCCCTCCCTGGATCTTAGGAAAGTGTGATAGATAAATTGCCTGGTAGTGAGTGCTTCTGCAGGTCCATGGGTGGCAGCGAGGAAGAAAGATGAGTGTGGGAGAAAAGACCTGAAAGGAACTTCAAGAAAGGGCTAAGGGGACCCTGGTCACACCTAGAGGCAGGGTTCCCTGGGAGTTGGAGGTGTAGTGTTACAATGAGATACTATAAATAGGTTGAAGTAAGGTAAAGAATTGCCTGGAGAGCTAGGGATGAAAGGGCTAGGGGACTCTGGGCCTGAACCAAGAGTTGGTGTCTCCAGAGGTGGGAGGAGGGGCATCTGTAAGCAGGTTATCATCATCAAGTTAAGGATGAGAATGGATAGAAAGATGGTAAAGGAGGAGAGAAAGGATAGTGTAATTCACTTACCCCAGTTCCTGCTAGGTGTGACCATGGGGATCCTGTGGAGAGTGTTTCTAGGTATCAGTAGCTGATGAAAGTGGTGTGGGTGGGGGGCGGGGAAGAAAGCTGAGTCCTCTATGGAGTCCCCAGGGAATGGAAGTAGGAGAGGCTCCAGCAAGCAAACTGTAAAGGGTTGGGATGAGCTTGGAGAGATAAGAGTGAGGGCAGGCAGGAGAATGGATATTCTCTACCCAAGTCTGGGTCCAGTGTGTCAGCTGGAGATCCTAGGTAAACAGTGTTTCTAGGTATATTTCATTTTAACTACTTTTGAGTAGATCCAAAGAACATGTCTAAAGCTTAAACCAAGTCATTTATGATTTCTTTGAAACCTATTCTTATAAATCTATACATTTAGTATCAGTGGCAGGGGATTGACATAATCATTCACCATTGTATTCTGGTCTTTGATTTGAAATTGTTAACATTTAAGTGAGACACTTATATTTTATAACATTTTTACTTGTTTGTTCCAAGTGACACTTATGCAGTGGAGTTGATAAGTAGATGTACTATAACATAGTTACAAGAACACTTGCTACCTCCTTGTGCTATAACAGTTACAGGGACACTGTCTACCTGCTTGTGCTATAACAGTTACAGGGACACTGTCTACCTTCTGTGATATATCAGTTACAGGGACACTGTCTAGGTCCTGTGATATATCAGTTACAGGGACACTGTCTACCTGCTTGTGCTATAACAGTTACAGGGACACTGTCTACCTGCTTGTGCTATAACAGTTACAGGGACACTGTCTACCTTCTGTGATATATCAGTTACAGGGACACTGTCTAGGTCCTGTGATATATCAGTTACAGGGGCACTTTCTACCATATCAAGGAAGGCTGTGTTAAGAAGAAACACTTTGACCACATGTGATATGTAGCTTTCAATCATAGCATTGGAGACAATAGGTAGAAGTATAGTGGGTTGTAGGCCATGGTAGACCAGTCACCAAATTCCAAGCCATGATGAGACACATTTTTAAAAACATCCTTATTGAATATTCTAAGAATTAATTTCACTTTGGTGCCTTGGAGCTCTCTTACCTTTATGAAAAGTCAATCAAACATAGGCTATTTTTGATTATTTATTCTTAATACAAAAAAAAAAGGGTCTTTTTCCTGTCTTGCTTTTCACTGCTTTCATGTTGACCAGAGTCAAACACACTTTTCGTGAATGACATGAGAACCCATATGCCCATGGTAGGTAAGTACAATATGGCACATAAATACATAAGTATCGCTTTTTAAAAGGACTTGGGTTTAGTTTTAACATTCTCACCTTTTAGCTAGCCGTGGAACTGCAGGAGTCTCAGTTTTAACCTATAATATGAAGAAAGCAGAGAGTAATTCAAAATGCTTTTCCTATTGTAGGTTTGGACAGAATATTAAATTCTATAAAAATCTTTAAATATTGAAGCTGAGTAAGAGCATAGAGTTCATTTGGTCCAGTACCATAATTTTATAAATGAGTGAAATAAGTTCTGAAAAAGTCAGAGGTATCTAGAGCGGTGGCCCTCAGCCTTCCTAGCGCTGCGGCCCTTTACTACAGTTCCTCTTGCTGTGGCGACCTCCAGCCATAACATTGTTTTCAGTGCCACTTCATAGCTGTAGTTTTGCTACTGTTATGAATTGTAAATATCTGATATGCAAGATATCTGATATGCCACCACTGTGAAGGGGTCATTTGACCCCCAAGGGTGCCAGGACCCACAGGTTGAGATGTGCTGATCTAGACAGTCCTAGTGTTTGCAGCAGAAGCCCATGGGTTCCTCTGATATTAGAGACAGAATTCAGAACTAAAGGTGTAAAGATACTCTCAACATTTTTGGTTTTATCTTGTGAAAGATATTTCAAGAGTAAATATTTCTTAGCTATACCATGGAGAAATCATTTCTTTGAGAAACTCTTTTCTCTTCCCAAGATTTTGTGTTGGTTTTAAATACTTTATCCAGCTATAGGCAGTACCATAATGACTATCCCAGCAGCATAGCAGACTATGTATTTTCTTCGTCTCCACAACATGGTTGCATAACAACTTTGGTTGAACTTTGTCTTTCACAGTTAAAAACATAAATTTCAATAAATACATGTTCTGTTTCCTAGATGTCTCCTGAAGAAACAGTTTGTAAATACTGCGGCGTCAGCTATCTAATTCTTCACGAATTTAAGGCTATGGAAGAAAAGCTGAAAGCTCTGCAAGAAGAAATGAGACTTTATCAAGGAAGCGTGGAGCGGGAAAAGAGACTTCAAGAAAAGCTGCAGTCTCTTAGGCAGGAGTTTGAACAGTATAAAACCGACAACGAGTCCAAGAAGGAAAGGTCGGAGCATGTTTCCTATGTCTTAAGGCAAATAGTAGATTTGAGTAGTGTGGTGGTACATGCCTGTAGGTCCAGTAGTCGGGCCTGGCCAGAAGCTCTAAGAATTCCAGGCTGGCTATATGTTTTCCTATATCCTTTGCTATGCCATTGTTTACCTTTAGGATAAGGATCTGCTGTATTTGTGGCTTAGTATCTTTTATAGATATTTAACAATAAATAATGTGACTTTGTCACATGTATACGCTGGGATTGTTGAACATTAATGCACACACCTTAATCTTTTCTGGGGCACTGGTTTTTGTTTTTTGTTTATTTTACAGATATACCATTATTTATCATTTCACTTTTCATTATCAGTACTATTTCTATTTATTATTATAGGTACTATTTATACTTATGTGCCTTTGAACACGTTTTTTTCCGTAGAATAAGTTCTCAGAAACAAAAATAACAAAAGTAAATTCCAGTTTACAATTTTGATGATTATTAAACCAAAATGTTTTTTGAGAAGACAGCATTAATTATGTTAGATCAACTATTTAGAAATTGTCTATCTTTTATGCTTTTTAAGTATCAACATCCTTTTTTTCTTTTTTATTTAGTCTCCTGAATGAAAACAAAGTTTCCTCCTGGACATTTAGTTTATATTTCTTTTTTTGTTAATGAAAAAGAGCCTTTTTAAAAAAAAATGTATGAAAATTTTAAAAATGAAACACCAGGTTTATGTGTTGCTGGGGAATCAAACCCAGGGCTCTCTGTATGCTAGGCAAGTACTCTACCAACTAGCTATATCTCCAGTCTATGGAGTTTCTAATATAATTCTGTTCTTACACTTTATATGTGTTAATGTTTTCTCATGGTTGCTTATCTTTTTGCCTTGTCTTACAATTTTTGTTTTATATTTTTCATTTTTAAAATTTTCATACTGTGCCAAATTCTGCCAAGGTCTGTATCATGATACACAGCCTCAACACAAAGGAGTTCATTGGAAGAACATGTGACGGTAACCTGTTGAGATAAAGGAAAATTCAGGTCCTCTGCTTTTGTAAAGGATGGGAAACAGATCCTGTTTAAGTCTTCTGCAGTAAATATGCCTGCATCCCACTCTCCTTCCTTGTACTATTCTCTTCAAGTCTGAGCATACATTAGAGTCTCATTAGTTTCTTTTGAGTTTTGTGATCATCCTGATCCCCACCTCTGTAGCCTGAGAAAGGGAAGAGCCTTGGTCATCAGTACTATGAAGACTTTTATAACAAAGGAAGAGAGATCACTAAGAGAAATTAGATATTCGTTATCAGAAGGGGAAATGTAAATCTGATAAGTAAAACATCCAGTACTGGAAAGAAAAATAGAAACAACCCCAATTTAAAACTACAAGGAAAGAAAAACTGTATAGTATTATTTTATAGTATTGCTTTAGAGTTAGCCATTTGGTCTATTTGCAGTGAATTTTTATATATGATGTGAGGTAGATTTTTAATCTCGTGTTTTTCTTGTTTTCCAAATGTCTGCTTGGTTATCCTGACACCTTTGATTAAATATGTCCTCCTTTGTCCCCTAACTTGAAATGCAGCTGACACATTTCTAGTTTAAGTTGGACCCTCCGTTTGGTGCTCGTGATTTGCTGCCTCCCAATCATTTAGCACCCCATGGAACTGCTTTATCTTTAGGATAACCATTCTGTGATACTTTGCTGGACAAGTCTCCCCTTTTTTAATGTAATGTGTCTTCTAGAGTTCTAGATCAGTTATCAGATTTTATATGAAGATTTAGAGTGGGGTTGCATTTACTTTCTTAGAGTAATTAAATATTTTCAGATGTGATATTTTTATAAAAACCTTCCTATTTCCCCTCTAATTATTCAGTTGTCCTTAATGTTATAGTTTTTTATTCATTTGTTTAATTCTTGTCAATAAAATTTATATTTACACATTTGTATGCAATTATTATTGCTATGGGGGAATGAAATATTTTTCTTCGTGGTGTGTTCTAATATTTCTGAATGCAAGTAATTTTTATACATTGATTACATATCTAACTCCTTTGCTTAGTTTTATTAGCTGTATGTTTTTCAGTTGGTTTCCTTGAAGATATATAATATGCATAAAACCCCATCACATCATATCCAATGAGATCTTTCCTTTGATTTCATTGCTCTTCCTCCCTGTCCTTCCCTCTGGCTTCATTAAGCTGAACTGGTACAGGTGAGTGCTGAACTCAGGTGCATGTGCCTTCCTTCTCACCCAGTGTAGACTTGGCTGCTGTGCTCTTGTGCTATGGATTTTTAAAGATTCTGTTTATCAAATGAGACATCCCTCTGTTCCTGCTTTTTTAAGGTTCAAATCAAGAATGATTACTGCACTTTAATGAGTACTATTTGTTCCTATTCCTTTTGTATGTTTGTATGTTGGGGGAATCATGTGATCTCCCCCTCTATGCTGGTTAGTTGGTTTTTGTTGTTGTTTTGTCAACTTGAAGACAAAAGAGGGAACTAAAACTGAGATGTCTCCATCAGAATAGCCTGTTAGGCAAGTCTCTTAGGCAGTTTCTTGACTGATGATTGATGAGGGAGAATCCAGCCCACAGTGGGTGGTGCCACTCCAGAGCAGATGGTCCTGGGCTGTACAAGAAAGCAGGCTGAGCAAGCAGTAAGCATGAGTAAGCCTTCATGGCCTCTGCTTCCGTTCTTTCTTCCAGGTTCCTGCCGTGAGTGCCTGCCCTGACTTCCCTGACTAAACTGTATAAACTGTAAGCCGAAATAAACCCTTTTCTTCCTCAAGTTGCTTTTTGTCATGGTCTTCATCACAGGAATAGAAAGCAAACTAGAACTGAGTATTTTATATCATCTCCTATAGCCCATGTTGGCTTCATTATGTAAACCAAGCATGACTTTGAACTCCTGATCTTCCTTCTGCCTCCCATGCCTGGTTTTAATTTGTTAGTGTAGTTAATAAAAACATGTTTCCTAATAAAAAGCTATACTTATGTTTTTAGCAAAAAGCATTTTGATCTGGCATATTTCAGGGTATAAATTTTGTATGTTTACCCTTTGTATAATATATATACATATACATATATATCTAAGTTTATGTGGTGCTGGGGACCAAGTATATGTATACACAATTTGTATATGCACAAATATATACAAAATATGTTTTATTATGTATTTTAAATATATATAAATTGTCATAGCTATAAGTACTCTGTACTAGTTTTCTGAGCATAATCACTTATATATATTCATTTCTATGAGCATAGTAAGTGTAAAAGCATTACTTTCCATGAGAATTAAATTGAAAGTTAAAAAATATATAGGGCTGGAGAGATGGCTCAGCGGTTAAGAGCACTGACTGCTCTTTAAAAGGTCCTGAGTTTAGCCGGGCAGTGGTGGCGCACGCCTTTAATCCCAGCACTTGGGAGGCAGAGGCAGGCGGATTTCTGAGTTCGAGGCCAGCCTGGTCTACAGAGTGAGTTCCAGGACAGCCAGGGCTACACAGAGAAACCCTGCCTCGAAAAACCAAAAAAAAAAAAAAGGTCGTGAGTTCAATTCCCAGCAACCACATGGTGGCTCACAATCATCTCTAATGGGATATGATGCCCTCTTCTGGTGTGTCTGAAGACAGCTACAGTGTAGTCATATAAATATAATAAATTAATTAATAAATAAAAATACTAAGCATGGTAGCACATTCGTTTAATCCCAGTGCAAGTGAGGATGCAGTGAAACTACCAAACTAGGGGACTAGACTGCTAAAGCTGTCAAAGAACAGCAAAAACCTGGAGGAGATTTTGTGGCAGTGGTTTTGTGTGTGTGTGTGTCTTGATGGTGTTGGTTGTATGGGAGCCAGAACAGCCTGGAGACTAGCAGGAGGACTTTGATTTGTTGCAGGCTTGTTTGCGTTAGTCAGGAGGTATATCCCCAATTGCCGGAAGTAGTAGGGAGCAAATAACAGAAATAATGGGTTTTCCTGACAAACAGAAAACAGCTTTACAAGACTTCCGAGGGATGCTGAGTTTAGGTAGCAATCCTCCTGTTTACTGGGTCAGAGTCCAGAGCTGAGCCAGACTGTCCTTTAGGACATTATCAGCAACAATTTTAGAGGATCACTTCGGTCCTAACTCTCAGCACTAGGGAGGCAGAGGCAGGCAAATCTCTGTGAGTTGAGGCCAGCCTGGTCCTTTATAGTGAATTCTAGTTTAACCAGGGATATGTAGAGAGGACCCCCCCCCCCAAAAAAAAAATCATTTAAAGTAATTGCTTATGCTAGTAGGGATGTCTAAAAGTTTATGAATAATTTTGTTTTTCTGATAGAGCACTGACTTAATTTTCTAGTATTTTAAATAGCTTTCCTTATGTATTTATAGGTGAAGATGTTCTATAGCTTTCTCATGGTATAGAGACTAGCATATGTCACACTCTTACAAGGTACATGGCACTGTGTAGTCCAGGCAGCCCTTAAACTGGCAGTTGCCTGCCTTGGCCAACCCAGGAATTAACAGGCCTGTACCACCATGCAGTCTGCACCCAACCTATTAACTAACTCAAGAATTGCCTGTACCCATTTTATAAACATTTTAGTGGAAAAATGTGTCTTCTTTGGGTAGATGGTCCATTTTGTTTCCTCCACCATTACTTCTTTTTATTGATTTTTAGCCTCTTCTTATTTCAATTTTAGAAATTATTATTTTTCTAAACAATTAAACATGCTGGTGTTTCAAGATCCTTCATATTATAGTTTCTTTTAAATTTTCTTTTTTAAAAACAAAAATTGAACTTAGGGCTTTGTGAATGCCAAGCAAGTAAGTGCTTTACCACTGAGCCCAGTTTTGTTTATGTGCTCAATTTGTAAACAGTTTGTTTATTTTCTTATTGTTGAGTTTCAATAGTTGGTTATATATTTTAGGAAATGTAGAAGCTCTATATCAGATGTGTTTTGCTAATATTTTCTTCCAATATGTGGCTTCTCTTCATTTTCTATCTTGCTTTTGTGAATTTTAATTTAATGAAGTCCATGCTATAAAATCTAATACGTAAGCCAATGATACTAATTTACCAGCAGGCTAGAATGCTATATATCTGGTAAATTCTGCCGTTTAAAATCGTGGAGGAACCAGCTGATTACAGCTGCTGTTAATTTCAGAGAATTGAAGAGCCACACTATCTGGTTATTTATCAGTATGCTTCTGTTTAGGATTTCATTATAGGCTTATAAGTCTTAACTTCCAATTTAGGGATAATTGTATCTTCACACACATTTGTAAGAAAGAACAGAGAGCCTATATCCTCTATCCAAATTTCCATGGTAATCCCTTGTAAGGCTATAGCTTTCCCTTTGAGTGGAATCATGTGACTGGCTCTTTTGTTATTGTTTCACAGATCTCTAAAGTGCCTATTCTTTCTCCCTGGGTCACATTTGGTAAAGTTTTGCTGATACCATTCTTTGCCGTTCTGTCAGTACTGGTGTGGGTGTGTGGGTGGAGGTGCAGGTCCATCTTGCCATTCCCACTGCCAGTTCTTTCCAGAGACCTTTCTTCAGGTAAAGCCAACCTGTGGCTTCACGGCAGAAATGAATTTCAGGGTGAGCCGGTATGAAGCGGAACTGGAGTTTATGGAAGCACATTTTAAATGTAGGTCTTGAGCACTGGGGCTACTAGAAAGAGGAGTTCAGGGAAGAATGCAACAGGAGAGCATCAGGGAGAGCCACGCTTCTAACTTTTCTGAGTTCTGAAGATGTTATCTTGAAAGGGTTGCTAAGGAATGCAAGTGAGTTCACAGGGTGGCTCCTGATATGTGAATGAAAAATAAATAAATAAAAAGGAAGGACAGGACTGCTCCTAGGTATGTAGGAGGAGAAAGTTTATTGTAGATAAAAAGAGAGCATAGCCAGAGGCAGGGACATCTTGGAGAGTCCAGAGCTGAAGTGAGCCTGAGCCATGTGAGGAAGTGGGGGAGGGGTGGGGTGGAGGGGGAGAGGAACCTGGTTCAGCAGCCAAGAGGGCACAGGTAAGAAGGGGCAGTTTGGATTATATAGGAAAGAGCCGCTGGTAGAAGGACAGTCCAGCCCCTGGTCTAGGCAGTCGGGGTGGGGGAGAGTAAGAGGGCTGGTATGTCTCCATACCTGGTAACAGCTAAGGGATGCTAGAAAACTTGGCAGCCAGATATGCTTTGATATGTTAAGTAGGCACCTGAGCCATTTGTCCCAGGGTTTGAGATTTAACATGTAGATGGGATTACAATTGATAAGCTGGAACTCTTCATCTTAAAGTGCAGGAAGTTAGAGTATCTTTACTGTAAATAAAACTTAGCAAGTTCCGGAGATTCCCAGAAAACATCTGGGAGATGAGTGAAACTACTTGACATATACATCAGGCCTGAAGCTCCGCTTATTCCTAGGCTAGCATCTTAATTTTAAAATAGAAATAACTATCTTTATGTTGGTACCGTATGGAACACATGTTAGTTGTGCTGAGATTCTTGATTTTTAGCTGACATGATGCTTCAACTTTAGCCTGGCCTCCCTTGCCATCTTCGTGTTTTTAAGCTCAGTCCTATGAAACCATATGGTGGAGAGGTAGAGTTTTCAGTTGTGTTTGGCCAGAGTAAGATAGGTATTGCTAAAAATGTCCTCTGTGGTCAGCCACCGTTTTCTCAGTTAGCTTTCTTCTCTGTGGCCACGGGCAGTTCTGTGTGAGAGCCCTGTACAGCACTGTGTAGAACAGGAGGAACAAAAGAAGGCCAGAAACGTCATCAAGTCAGTGTTCCTCAGGCTCCATCTGCTTCCTTCCTAGCTTTCAGTCTGCTGTTGTTGAAGTTTTTAGATGCAAGAGAAAACAGAAGTACTCCTCAATAAAACCCTGAGGGTTTTTTTTTTAAGTCAAATTAAGTGTTGCCTTGAGAAACTTGGAATGTTGAAATAATATAATGTTATTGCTGGGTTGTATGGGCACTCAGACTGACCCACAGTGAAGCCAGATACTAGTGTTGCTGTCGGTGCGGGTCAGAGGAGCTTCTCTTTTCCAGAGGGCAACTGGTAATGCAGAGACTCACGACTGGTCAAAATGCTGAGAGTAGGTGACTATGAGTGCTCAGCCCTTAGGGAGACATCTCTATCAGCCACTCCAGGCTCAGGGAGCATCAAGGAAGAGGAGTCAAGAATACTGAAAGAGCCAGAGGATGGTATGGTATAGCTGTTGCTATCATAAAAACAAAGCGGATATGCCTATTGCATAAGTACTGCGTGTGTGTGTGTGTGTGTGTGTGTGTGTGTGTGTGTGTGTGTATCCCCTCCTCCCCATGGGGGAAAGAAGGCAGGTCATTGGGAAGAAGGAACCAGCAAGTAGATGGGGAGAGTAAGGAGTTGTCTTAGTTTTTTTTCTGTTGCTATATAGATTACTCTGATAAAAGGAACTTATGTTAGCTCACTGTTCAAGGTGCAGTCTGTCATGGAACTTGAAACACTTAGTCACATTACATCTATAATCAGAAATAGAGAGGGATAGATGTAAGCTAGTGCTCAGCTTGTATTCTCCATTTTATACAGTCCAGGTCCCTTGCTGAAGAAATAGTCCTACCCACAGTCAAGTCTTCCCATGTCAAAATCAAAATCAAGATAATTCCCCACAAGCATGCCCAGTGACCCCCATCTCTCAGAAAATTTTAGATTTGAACAAGGGGTAAATATAGTCATAGTATATTTTATCCATGTTTGTAATTACTAAATACCATTATATCTGAAAAAATATCCACTTTTGAATCAAAACTCTTAAAATATCAAAAATGCTTTAATCATACTTGGCAGTTATCATGTTAGGCAAACTTTAAGTGAAGTAAAGCAGTTAGCCCAAGAAAATTACACAGGACTATACCAACTGTCCAGAGCTAGACTAAACCCACAGTTTGGGAACACATTAACATAGGAATACTTTTAAGTTTATGGGCAGAAAGAATGAGAAGAGGTATGCATGTATGACGTTAGATAACCGTGGAACTGCAGTCACAGCAGCAGTCATGTGTAGGCTGAACCTAGTCCTCTGCTACCAAGCCCTCTCAGCCCCTTAACCCAGGCTGTGCCCTTTGTATTTCTGAAACACCTTTTGGATATTTTTATACATATAAAAATGACTGGACAACTCATTAGGAATGATCAAGGGTAGAGATAGAACACAGAACTGATACAGATCTGTAGTCCTTACAGGGTGGAGTTCTAAGAGAACCATTTCAAATCTCTGGTCATTCTTCTGTAGTGCAAGGTGAGAATCTCTGCAGGAAAATGCAAACTAGTACTGGCTGATATATGGCCATGCTTATACAGTTGGGAACCATCTAGAAAAGAATTCATCCCTTTTATGTTGCTCAAAACTTATTCCAGTAGACACATGACCATAAGAACATAATTTAAACCTAGAAACTTATATCACATTTTTATTGTAGGCATATAAATATGAACCTATTGTATTTATATTAGCACTATGCATCTCATGAACTTTGAGGAAACTAAATATGTTTTATTCATATTCTATAGTTCTCAGGTCAGCTAACCCTTTATTATTTCCTAGTCCCTGTCCCATATCATCCACAGGCTGTGCTTCTGAGTCCAGAGACAGAGAATATTCTATCCTCCTTGGTTCCTTCTCTTGGGGGCACATCCGAACAATAAGCAGAAAGTGGCAGATCTTTTTATGACCAGTATAAATAAAGTTTACATGGGTTTCCCCACCACCAGATCTAGCAAGATTATGCAGACTGATATTTATTTATCAATATTGATAGGCCTATATATACATGTATATATTTTATTACTGGTGTAACTGTGAAAGCTCTTCTGAGGATGGTAATGATGTTACTATAGCAACATGGTTACCAAAATAAACTTGTTCCCCTCTATGTCTGTCTAAGGTATTCTTTTATCCCTCAAACTTTTAAAATCAACAGTATTTTATATTTTTATATTTTATATTTGTATTTATATATTTTTATGTTGGATTTCTCTTATTTAACCTTAATTATTATCACAACAAAAATATAGTTTTTGTTAGGCTGAGTCCTACGACTTTTATTAGGTTAAGTCTAATTTATTCTGAGAACACAGAGAATTAGAAGGGAATCAATGCACAGCGTGAGGTCAGGAGTGCAGGCTCTGCCTTTGCCTAGGCTCAAGATTTGTTTCCTAATTTTTCTGGGTCTTGATTTCTTCATCAGCAAAATCATCAAAGAATAGACCATTTCACAGAAGTGGAAGGCAGATTGCTTAGTACTTGGGGAATTCTCACCCCCCTTTTTGTCCTTTCTATATTTCCTTAAGGTTAATAACATGGTGTCTGGTGGTATGAATGAGGAATGTCTCCCATAGGCACAGGTATTTGAACACTTGGTTCCCAGTTGGTGATGCTGTTTAGGGAGGTTTAGGAGATGTGGCCTTACTGGAGGAGCATGCCACTGGGCTCCAGTGTTGAGAATTTAAAGCCCCACATGGCTTCCAGTTTACTCGCTCGGCTTCATGCTTGCAGCTGAGGGCATAGACTCTCAGATGCATGCTCTGATTCCTATGCCTGCCACTTGTTACTGTGCCACTGTGCCTCTCCACCATGATGACCCTTGTCTATCTGGAACCGTAAGTCCAAATAAACTATTCCTTGTGTTGGCCATGGTGTTATCATGTAAGCAATAGAAAAGCAACTACTATACTGTCTTTCCACTGTTGATAGTATTACTTCCATACCTACTTTCATTATTCAAACATACAATGATGTCATAAGGAAAGTTCCCGGGTCTAGAAATATGTAGGTATCAGTATCCTAGTGCTATTTAGACAGAATTTTCTTAAATGAAAGCATACCAAATAGTAGATTCTCTGCAGAGATAACTTACTATAAGTGAAATGACCTCAGATTTATAGTTCAATTTGGAATGTTTTGAGAGAAAATGGAGGTTCTACTAATAATGATTTGACCAATAGGCTTAACTTGAAATTGTACTGATAGGGATAGATTTAAGAAAATAACTAATTTCTATATATAAAAAATATAATTCTGACATAATTTTTACTTAATATGAAGAGGCCATTCTTGTTTAGTATGTTTACAGAGTATTTTTGTTGTTTGGTTTTTTTCCCCCTAACTAAAATAAACTACCCATTTCATTCTTTCCTTGAGGTTATTTATACACTTCTAGAGCTGTCTTCTACAAAATGTTATGTCTGGCTTTTGCATCACATAG
Organism: Tokudaia tokunoshimensis; assembly: GCA_036184795.1. Lineage (NCBI taxonomy): Eukaryota > Metazoa > Chordata > Mammalia > Rodentia > Muridae > Tokudaia > Tokudaia tokunoshimensis. Next base: position 93,959,577 of record BTHU01000003.1, on the reverse strand, counting down.
TGATGTCCTTTTTCATCTTCTATAGCACTTAACAATTGAAAGCAGCTGAGTAGTTGAGTGTGTACTGTCTTGTCTTTCTGTTTGTGTCTTAGTTGGAGCTTCTATTGTGATAAAGCCCATGACCAAAAGCAATTCAGGGAGGAAGGAGTTTATGTGGCTTACATATCCTGGGTCACAGTCCATTGAAAGAATCTAAGGGACTCAAGGCAGGAACCTGGAGTGCAGAGCTGCAGCAGAAGCCATGGAGGAAAACTGCATACTCCCTTGCTCCCTAGGGTGTGCTCGACCTGTGTTCTTAGAGTATTCAGGGAGGGCACCACCCACAGTGGGCAGGGCCCTCACATCAATCATTAATCTAGAAAATCCCCTACAGACTTGCCTACTTATGGAGGCATTTATTTTTTTCAGTTAAGTTTTCTTCTTTCCAGATATGTCTGAGGTTTGTGTCAAGTTGATAAAAACTGATCAGTACAGTTGGCATTTGCTAATTATTTTTTTAACTCTGTCAGAATTTTAAAGAATGAAACTGAGGCTTTAACTTTTCTGGTGTTCTCTACAGGGCCCAGCCCAGTGGTGTGCACATGTTATTTACCAGTTGTCCCATGCTTTGTATCAAATTATAGCTATATGATTAAAACACAAAATGAATCATGAAGCCAAGATTTTCATACTGCATTTCATTTTTACTTTATCCCACTATGCATAACTTAGAAATGTTTATACATCTCCTGGAAGGTACTCAAGCTTATGCATTATATTCTATACTTTAAATGATTTCTATGTCAAGGAAGAAGAAATGGAAGCAACATGTCTCTTGCTGTCACCCTTGTTTTCTATTAACACTAAATGCATGTATGCCTACAGATGGCTCTCCGCTGTGAATTACATCATTTGCACTGGCTTTAACACGCCTCCTGGCTCTTCGGATTCTGTTCTCAGCATGCAGCCTTACTTATGGTGGATTCTCTCATATTTGTATTCAGTAAATGCTTGAGAGCTGTCTAAGGTGTTTGCGAAAGGTGTTCCTTGCTTTGCTTCTTTGTGGATCCAGGTGAATGCCAATGACATTGGGAAATGCCACTTGACTATAATTCAAGACTGAATCATAATAATTTCCTGGAATTTATATTCCATTTTTCTATGAATGGACATGCACTTTGTCACCTGTATGTGACTACTCCTCGGTTTTGTCATTGTCTGTCCTCTGAGGAGGAGGCACGTATTTTACCTGCTGCCAGCCAGGAGCTACCTTGTAAAATGATTGTTTGACTTTGGAAAGGATCAAAGAAGCACAGAGAATGGAAACATAGACAATTATTGATACCTCACTAACATAAGTAAGATATTACAAGAAGGCAGGAAGAAGGGAAATGCATATTTAAATACAGGATTTAACCCTTATTTCTTTTTTTTGTTTGTTTGTTTGGTTTTTTTGTTTGTTTGTTTGTTTGATATTTTTGAGATAGGGTTTCTCTGTGTAGCCCTGGCTGTCCTGGAACTCACTCTGTAAACCAGGCTGGCCTCAAACTCAGAAATCCACCTGCCTCTGCCTCCCAAGTGCTGGGATTAAAGGCGTGCCCCACCACTGCTTGACTAGCCCTTATTTCATCAAGAGTAAAAAAGCAAACACAATTTCACTTTGTCATGAATATATACTTTTGCTTTATCTATACTTACACAGGTAACCTTAAAACTTAAGGACTTTATGTTTTTTTTAAGACTTGTATTATACATGAGCTAAAAATTAATAAAAGTCATAGAGAAATTTTCTTTTAGGTAGGCTTTCTTTTTCTGCCTACAGTTTATTTATTTCATATATCAGATTTTGATCATGTTTTACAGTTCACCAGTTACCACTCCCACATACTATCCTACCTCTTTACCCACCGAACTGTATGTTCTGTTTATCTCTGTTTTTTAAAACAAACAAAACCAAGAAACACACACACACAAACCATCCATAAAACACAGAAATGAAAATCAAAATAAGCAAGGAAAAGACCAGTAGGACAAAAAAAATCATAAACAAAGTAAAATGAGACAAAAAGTCTAAAAAATTACCATTGAGTGTGTTTGTCTTGGCCAACTTTTCCTTGCATAGGACCTGCCCTGAAGTGTGGCTAATATACCCAGAGAGACGCCACTGGAGAAAAGGCATTTTCCCTTTGCCAGCAGATGATCAATTGCAGATAGCTTCTGGGTTAGGCTTGGGAGCCTGTGCCCCCTTTCTCCTCTCAGTGCTAGCACTGTGTCAAATGGAACCTGTGCAGGCCTTGTGAATGCTGCCCTAGTCTCCATGAGGTCATATGTGCATCAGTCCTGTTGTGTCTGGGAGACAGTCTCCTTGGAGTCATCCATCACCTCTGGCTCTTACAGTCTTTCCATCTCATCTTCCCAGAGCTCCCTGAGTGGGGTGGGATTTGATGAAGAGTTCCCATTTAAGACTGAGTGCCTCAAAGCCACTGTCTATACATTATTCAGTTGTGGGTGTGTGTGTTAATTCCTATTTACTGAAAGAAGAAGCCCCTGTGATGAGGGTTGAGCAAAGCATTGACCTATGGGTATAGCAGTATGTCATTAGTCATTTTATTGCTATGTTCCTTTAGCAGAATGATTGTATTATGTTTTCTTCTAGACCCATGACCTATCTAGTGTCAGGTTCTTGGCCACTTTAGCAGTGTCAGGTATGGGTTCTGTCTCACCGAGTGGGTTAAATCCAATTAGAAAGTGGTTGGTTACTGCCATAACACTTGTGTACTATTGTATTAGTTATATTTTCAGGCAAGTCACTGTTGTAGGTTGCAAGGTTTAGATGGGAGATATTGCTAGTTACTTTTTGCTTCTCGTCGTTTGCAGAGTAGCTGCTAGAAACATGAATGCTAGTCAGTAGAGGTAAAGCTTTTAGACAGACACCAGCTCTATCTTTCTGTGTTTAATAACATATGTTAAGACTTGTCTTCTGGAATAGGATCAGAAATAGGCAGCACAACATGCAATATTTGTCTTTTAGGTTCTGAGTTGCCTTACTCACTGTACTAGCTGGTTTTGTGTGTCAACTTGACACAAGCTGGAGTTATTACAGAGAAAGGAACTTCAGGTGAAGAAATGCCTCCATGAGATCCAGCTGTAAGGCATTTTCTCAGTGATCAAGGGGGAGGGCCCATTGTGGGTGGTGCCATCCCTGGGCTGGTAGTCTTGGGTTCTGTAAGAAAGCAAATTGAGCAAGCCAGGGGAAGCAAGCCAGTAAGTAACATCCCTCCATGGCCTCTGCATCAGCTCCTGCTTCCTACCTTGTGTGAGTTCCAGTCCTGCCTTCCTTTGGTGATGAACAGCAATGTGACTATGTAAGCTGAATAAACCCTTCCCTCTTCAACTTGCTTCTTGGTCATGATGTTTGTGTGGGAATAGAGACCCTGACTAAGACAAATTGGTACCAGCATAGTGCTGTATTCCTGTGACAACCTGACCATGTTTTGGGGAGGACTGTGAAAGGACTTTGGAACTTTGAGCTAGAAGAGCTATTTGAATGTTAAGAGCTCTGTGAAATGTTCTGTAGGAGCTTGGAAGATAATGTTGAGAACAGTGCAGAAGATGGAGGGTCCTGGTTTGTGAAATTTCAGAGAGAAGATTAAAGACTCTTATCAGGGCCATTGCTATTTGATTGTGAAGATTCTGTGGTTTTGGTTAGCTGGGGAGGAAGAATCAGCTGTGATTAACAAGATACCAGAACTACTAAAGTGAAACCTTTGCATTGCTGGGACTGTTGATGCTGGTTAGCTGGAGCTAAGAAATTGGTGATGATTGAGGTGAAATCTTCTGGGAACTGTTTTCTGAGAGCACAAAGAAACTATTCCAGAGATAGCCAAGGTTGCACCTCGTGCTGCAGCAGGACTTGGTAATGGGTAAGAGTCACCCAGGTGGTACTGGTTTTGAAGGCATGAAGGGGTCATGAAGAGCAGCTGAGGCTCTGTACTGTGAGAGGCCACAGACTGGTGAAGGTGAAGCCTCAGTTGCAATTGATGGCTCAAAACTGAAGGGGTCATCCAAAGGAGTTGAGGCTTGGTACCATAAAGAGAGTCTATGAAAGACTATTGGTATGGGACTTTTGGGGAGGGAGGAAACGGGAAAGGGGAAATGATGTTGAATGTAAATTAAAAAAAAACTTATTAAAAAGAACATAATAAAAAAAAAAGAAAGACTATTGGTGAAGCCTAGTTGCAGTGGAAGACAGCAGTGTTTTGGAGATGCCAGTACCATGAGATGACCACCAAGAACAACAGCAGCAGTGGAGTACAGACAGCTGGAGCCTAGAAGACAAGGTGTGTGCTACAAAGGTCAGAGCTGGAGAAGTGACCCAAGCCCTTGGAGGAACCCGAAAGATTGTAAGTGGATCCCAGACATTGGACAGTTAGAGTTTGATTTTGCTTTTGATTGTGATTGTGCCCTGATATTTTTCCCTTCTGAAGGAAGAAAGTATTTTAGTGGAGCCCAAAGTTAAGAGACTTTGAAATGTAAAAAGACTTTGAATTTTAAAAGAGATTGGATATTTTAAAGGGATTGAAATTTTAATATTTAAGAATTTGCAAAGGCTGTGGGACTTTTAAAGTTATTTAGATCTTGGGAATGAATAAGAAAGTAAGGGTTGAGGCTTAATAGTGATGTGTTTGTGTGTCAAGTTGACAAGGGGTGAATTGTACTGGCTGATTTTGTGTGTCAGTTTGACACAGGCTGGAGAGAAAGGAGCTTCAGTTGAGGAAGTGCCTCCATGAGATCCAGCTGTGGAGCATTCTCTCAATTAGTGATCAAGGGGGGAGGGCCCACTGTGGGTGGTGCCATCCCTGGGCTGGTAGTCTTGGGTTCTGTAAGAAAGCAAGCTGAGCAAGCCAGGGGAAGCAAGTCAGTAAGTAACATTCCTCCATGGCCTCTGCATCAGCTCCTACTTCCTGCCCTGTGTGAATTCCAGTTCTGCCTTCCTTTGCTGATAAACAGCAATGTGATTATGTAGGTTGAATAAACCTTTTCCTCCCCAACTTGCTTCTTGGTCATGATGTTTGTGTGGGAATAGAAACCCTGACCCAGACACTCACTGTGACTTTTTTCTAGATTCCTCTATTTACCTGCAAATTTTATTATAGTTTAATAGCTGAATAATATTCAATTGTGTAAAATGTACGTTTCACTATCCATTTAGTGGTTCATGGAAATCAAAGTTGTTACTTAGTTCTAGCTGTTATGAATAGAGCCACAGTGAGCATGGATGAGCAAGTATTTCTGTGACTTGATGAAAAGTCCTTTGGGTGTATACCCAAGAGTGATATAGTTTGATCTTGAGATAGATGATTTCCCAGCTCCTGAGAAACAGCCACCCTGATTTTCATTGTGCCTGTATGTGTTTGCGGTCTCACCAGCAATCTTTGATTGTTCTCTTACCCCACAGCCTCACCAGCATGAGCTGCTGTTTGTTTTATTGATCATGTCCATACTGATTGGTGTAAGAGGAAATTTGAAAAGTAGCTGTTATTTTTATTTTTTTGATGGTGAAGATCTTGAACACATGTTTAATGTTTCTTTGCCACTCGTGTTTCATCTTTTGAAAACTCTCTACTTAATCTGTAATCTGCTTGTAACAGGCTTGTTTTCTTGATGTTCAATGTTTTTTGTTTTGTTGGGTTTAGTTCTTGATAGAGTTGAGATACTAAACCTCTATTGAATGTATACTTGGTAAAAAATCCTTTTTTCAGTAGACTGACACTTTGTCTGAATGATGGTGTCTTTACCATACCAAGGCTTTTCAGTTTCTTGAGTTCTCATTGATTAATGGTTTATATTAGTGCCTGTGCTAATGGTGGTCTGTTCAGAAAGCCTTTTCCTGTGTCAGTGAATTCAAAACTATTCACTGATTTCTCTTTTATCAGGTCTGGTTTTATGTTGAGTTCTTTGAAACATTTGGAGTTGTTCAGAATATTTAGTATGGATGGATATATTTGGATTCTTTTCTTAAAGATTTATTTATTTATTTCATATATGTGGGTACACTGTCGATGTCTTCTGACACACCAGAAGATGGAATCATATGCCCATTACAGATGGTTGTGAGCTACCATGTGGTTGCTAGGAATTGAACTCAGGACCTCTGGAAGATAAGTCAGTGCTCTTAATCACTGAGCCATCTCTCCAGCCCTAGTTGGGATCTTTTAATTCAGTCATTCAGCACCATTTTTTGAAAAAAAAATTATTTTTTCCAGTGTGTACATATGGCTAACTTGTCAAAAATCAGGTATCCATATGTCTGGGTCTTCAATTTGATTCCATTTTACATGTTTGTTTTTATGGAAATACTATGCTGTTATTACTGTGGCTCTGTAATGCAACTTGAGATCAGGGATGGTGTTAACTCCAGCAATTCTTTTGTTTGTTCAGGATTGTTTAGCTGTCTAGTTTTGTGTGTGTGTGTGTGTGTGTGTGTGTGTGTGTGTTTCCATATGAAGCTCAACCTTGTCCTTTTAATTTCTTTTTCTTTCTTTCTTTCTTTTTTTTTTTTTTTTTTGATTTTTTGAGACAGGGTTTCTCTGTGTAGCCCTGACTGTCCTGGAACTCACTCTGTAGACCAGGCTGGCCTCAAACTCAGAAATCTGCCTGCCTCTGCCTCCCAAGTGCTGGGATTAAAGGCATGCACCACCACTGCCCGCCAGTCCTTTTAATTTCTGTGAAGAATTATGTTAGAATTTTGAATGAGGATTGTATTAAATTCTTAGATTATTTTTGGTAGAATGGCTATATTCACAGTATTAGTCCTACTGACCCATGAGCATAGGAGATCTTTTCATCTTCTGATACCTTCAATTTTTTTTTTAAATGCGATGTCTTGAAGTTTTTATTACAAGTCTTTTACTTTCTTGGTTAGACTTATCCCAAGGTATTTTATTTTATTTTTTGAGGCTATTGTGAAAGAAGTTATTTCCCTAATTTCTTTCTTTGTCTATCATTTGTAGGAAAGCTGTTGATTTTTGTGTGCTAACGTACCCTACTACTTTCTTTGCTGGAAATGTTTTTCAGCTATAGCAGATTCCTAGTGCTGTTTTCAGGGTCATTTATATACAAAATACTATCACCTGCAAATAAAGATAATTGCTTACTTCTTGGGTCCATTTACTTGGAATATCTTCTTCTGTCCTTTCATATTGAGACAATTCCTATCCCAGATGGTGTTTCTTGGATGAAAGAGAAAGGTCGATCCTACTTTCTAATCCACTCTATTAGTCTGTGTCTTCTTATTGGGTAATTGAGACCATTTATAGTAAGTGTTATAAAAAAAGCAGTATTTATTGATGCTTGTTATTTTGTTGCTATGCTGTAGGTTTTTTCCTCCTTTTGATTTGATGATGTGGGATTATTTTTTCATTGTGACTTGGGTGTGGTTAACTGCTTCAGATTGAAGCTTTCTTTTAATGCCTTCTGTAAAACTGATTTAGCAGATAGAAATTGTTTAAATTTGGTTAATTGTAGAATGTTTTTCTTTTTCTGTTTATTGTGATTGATAGTTTTGTTGGGTATAATAGTCTGGCCTGGTATCTATGTTTATAGAATCTGTCCAGGTGACTTTCAAAGTCTCCATTAAAAAGTCAGGTGTTATTCTAATGCATTGGTGCTCAACCTTCCTGATGCTGTGACCCTTTAATACAGTTGCTCATGTTATGGTGACCTCCAAGTATAAAATTATTTTTATTCCTATTTCATAACTGTATTTTTGCTACTGTTAGGAATATCTGTTTTCTGATGGTCTTTTGGGGATCGTGATCCAGATGTTGAGAACTGCTGTTCTAGTGAGTCTGTTTTTATGTTACTTGGTGTTTTTTTCCCTGTGGCTGTTAATATTTTTCTTTGTTCTGTACGTTTAGTGTTTTGATTGTTATGTATCATGGGGAATATCTTTTCTGTTCTACTCTTTTTGAAGTTTTTTTTATGCTTCTTGTAGTTTGATAGGCACATTTTTCTTTTAGATTGAGAAAATTTTCTTCTATGATTTTGTTAAAAATATTTTCTGTGCCTTTGACCTGATTTCTTTTCTTTCCTCTATTCCAATTATTTGTAAATTTGGTCTTTTTACAGTTTCATGGATTTTCTGGATTTTTGTCCCTGGATTTTTTTTCTTTTTCTTTTTCATTTTTTTTTGATACACATATCCATTTCTTCTACATTGTCTTTAAAACATAAGGAATATTTTTGATACATATTGTATTAGTATAATAGTTTTTTCTTTTATGTAATATGACTTCATATTTAGAAATATATTCATAAACACTGCCAACTACTTTAGGTGTTTGTGTAACCACCAGAATGGTGTTTTGAATTCTTAATCCTCCACTGAAAAATATTTGGATGATTAAATAATACATTCTAAATAATATTTTATATTTTGTATTTGGTAGTGATCAAACACCCCAACCCCTATAAAATGAGCTTTAGTTCCACAATTGATCTAATTCGGAGTCATTTTTACCAGTTAAAACATGAAAGCATTTAAACTATGATATATGTATGGTGCTGAGATCCTGGCACTAGTATAATCTTTCTGTGCTTGCCCCTGCTATTTGAACAAAATTCTAAAGAAATATAAGTTAATTTATTTGAAAATGATGTCATTTTTCTTTCTTTCTTTTTTTTTAATGTTTGAGCTTCTGTTTTATTTACTTTTTTTTTTTTTAGGTATATTCTTTATTTACATTTCAAATGATTTCCCTCTTACTGGTTCCCCCCTCCCCCTGCTCCCCAACCAACCCACTCCCGCCTCCCCTTCCTGGTATTCCCCTACACTGCCACATTGAGCCCTTCCAGGACCAGGCACCTCTCCTTCCTTCCTTCTTGGGTATCCTTTGATATGTGAATTGTTCCTTGGGTATTCCAAGCTTCTGGGCAAATATCAGCTTATCAGTGAGTGCATATATCATGTGTGATTTTTTGTGAATGGGTCACCTCACTCAGGATGACATTCTCCAGTTCCACCCACTTGCCTAAGAATTTCATGAATTCATTGTTTTTAATAGCTGAGTAGTATTCCATAGTGTAAATATACCACATTTTCTGTATCCATTCCTCCATTGAGGGACATCTGGGTTCTTTCCAGCTTCTGGCTATTATAAATAAGGCTGCTATGAACACAGTGGAGCTTGTGTCCTTATTGCATGTTGGAGCATGTGTCCTTATTGCACATGGGCACAGGAAAAAATTTCCTGAACAGAACACCAATAGCTAATGCTCTAAGATCAAGAATTGACAAATGGGACCTCATAAAATTACAAAGTTTCTGTAAGGCAAAGGACACTGTCAAAAGGACAAAACAGCAACCAACTAATTGGGAAAAGATCTTTACCAACCCTACATTCGACAGAGGACTAATATCCAAGATATACGAAGAACTCTAGAAGGTAGATTCCAGAGAGCCAAATAACCCTATTAAAAAATGGGGTACAGAGCAAAACAAAGAATTTTCACCTGAGGAATATCGAATGGCTGAGAAACACCTAAAGAGTCACTTTTCTAATTTGTTCTAGATGATGTATAAACCTTTGAACAACTCAAGGAAGTTGTTTTATCCATAATCTGTTACTAGTGTTCGCTTAAACTTGTGATACAGATGCTGGGTGTTATTGTGCATGCCTTTGATTCCAGCCCTTACGCAGTAGAGGCCGGCAGATCTCTGTGATCCTGAGGCCAGCCAGGGTTATGTGGTGAGATCATGTCTCAAAAGAAAAAGGAACCCATCATGCCATAGGGAACATTATGGGATACATCATGGAATGTGAGGAGTGTCTCTTTTCTTGGTTTAGTGTTCTGCTTAATTTGTGGTTTCAGTTTTTATAGTTCTTTGCCATGTTTAATGAAACTATATGAATGAACACGATTGTGGAAGAGGTGTTGAAAGAGGACCAGGTGTAGGGGAAGTTTGAAGACATAGGTAGGGCAAGGCCAAATGACAGCTGGTGAGCATTTCTTTTTAAAATGTATAATTGGAAGACTATTAGTGTAAGACCAGGTTTATCAACAAAATTCTCTTCAGCTGCATGTTCAGTCTTTCCTAGAGTGTTATTCACTACAGACTAATGTTAATTGCATACATACTATTCCCTTACTGAGCCACATATGTGTCTGTCATTTAGATTTTCCTTTACCTTTTCTTAGTAAGTTTGCTTTTGCAAAATAAATAATTTTATTAAGTGAAGTTAGTGACTTTCTTCTATGTGAAGTTTTAGAGTACAGATAGAGAAATAGAAATGCATATACTGAAAATGTCTGGTTAGAACTGGCCCGCAAGAGTGGAGGGCTGCTGGCTGGAAGAGAGAGCTAACTGGACATGCTGTGTCTGCTGCTGATGTTTGGTTTTTCCTTTGCTGACGTTTCTTTTCTGTTTCCCTGGCTTCTTGCATTTAGATCATCTTTATTTTTTCAAGTTGTCTGTTAAAACAGCATTTTCACAAACTATTTACCAACATCATTCTTCCTGCAGCAGTCTCGGGTCTTTGTAGTATCACATGTAAAACATGAGCTCATGTTAGTATATGAATAGAGAGAGAGAGAGAGAGAGAGATTGATTATTGATTGATTGAGTATATTGTTAATGCTTTGAAAACTTAACTCCAGGCAATATGTTCTATTTCTAAATATTTTCCAAAAAAAGAAAATTTACTTTCTTGTAAACATGGAATCATAGAGTTGTTCTTTGTTAATAATTTTGATTTCCTTGGCTGGATATTTTATTTCTCATTTGCTTATAGCTAGGAAAAAAGATTAGAGTTTTGTTCATTTCAGGCCAGAGAGATTGTCCAGTGTTTAAGATCATTTACTGCTCTTACAAAGGATCTGAGTTAGATTCCAAGCACTAACACTGTCTTATTGTTCTGTTGCTGTGAAGAGACCCCATGCATGACAGAGGCAACTTTCACGTAAGAAAGCGTTTAATTGGGGACTTGCTTATAGTTTCAGAGGGTTAGTTAGTTCATGACCATCATGGTGGGAAGCAGACAGACATGGTGCTGGAGCAGTAGCTGAGAATTCTACATGGAGAGGGAGGAAGAATGGGGGAGGGAGGGGAAGGGAGAGGGGGAGGAGGAGGAGGTCGGGAGGAGAGAGAAGTCGACAGACAGATGGCCTGATGTGGAATTTTGAAATCTCAAAACCCACTCCCAGCAACACACCTATTCCAACAAGGACATACTTACTCCAACAAGACCATGCCTCTTAATCCTCCCAAACAGTTCACCACCTGGGGACTGAAATCTATGAACCTGTGGATGACATTCTCATTCAAACCACCACAAACACTAAGGGGTCACAACCCACTGTAACTCCAGTTCCAGGGGACCCAATGCTCTGTGTCCTCCAGGGTGCTGATGAGTGTAAACCCACAGAGGCATACACATACACACTTAAATAAAGAAATCCTTTAAAAATTGTCTAGTACCTATCTTCTTTTAAACTTTACATTTTCTTTAAATTTTAAATGAATGATTATTGGCTATTGAATCAAAACTCAGACTGCCACTGAATTAGAAAGCAGTCACTTGGCCCAAGGTGGTAACCCATGCCTTTAAGGTGGAGGCAGAGGCAGGTAGATCTTTGAGAGTTCCAGGCTAGCCTTATCTACATTGCAATTCCAAGCCAGCCTAGGTTACACAGTGAGACCCTGCTTGAAAAGGGAAAAAGCAGGGGGTAGAGAGATGGCTCTGTGGTTAAGAGCTCTCCCTGCTCTTCCACAGGATCCTGGTTAGCTTCCCAGAACCTAACCATGGCAGCTCACAGCTGTCTGCACTTCTGCTTCCAGAGGATCTAATGCCCTCTTCTGAACTCCTTGGACACCAGTCAAGCACATGGTGTGCATATAAACATGCGGGTAAAACACTCATACACAAAAAATTAAATAATTTTGTTAAAAAAGTAGTCACTTTCTGGTGAGAGGTGGTAACTCACGTCTTTAATCCCAGCATGTGGGAGGCAGAGGCAGGGGGATCTTCGCGAGTTCAATGTCTACAGACTGAGAACAGGTAGGACAATAGGAGTACACAGAGAAATCCTGTCTCGAAAAAAACAAAAGGACAAAAACCAGCCATTACTTTCTGTGGCACCTAATTATAATATTGGCCTGGTGTTTCAGTCTCCTGTGGGAGTGAAGACTACAGCTATGAATATTTTAGGATTTGTAGCAAGGATTGTCCTTAAAACCTTGTTTTATCTCACATAATTACATTTGTGTTTTGTTTGTTGTAGTGCAAAAACAAAGCAAAAGGAACAAACCCAAGCCTTTTCAGCTTCCTCTGAAACCCAGAGCAGCCACTCGAACCTCCTTTTTAGTTACTTTCTCTCTTCCTGCTTGGCTCTGAGATCACTTTGGAAGCAAAGAGGCCTGAGAGAGGTCATCTGTGGAAGCTGTTAGTGGTCTGCAAGCATTTGTGTCTCAGGAGAAAGAGGCTGAGGACAGACCCACTGGGCTTGATTCTGAAAACACCCTGTGCCCCTGCAAACAAATGTTTCAGAGACTCACCACGGCAGTCTTTCCTTCTATGAACTCCTGGTTTTGCAGTGGGATTTGAAGTCGTATTTTGGGAACTTACTTAACTTTATGCCCATAATTTGGATGGTGTTTAGCTGCTCAACAGTACTTTCTGTCATACTGTTCCCTCCTCCTGAGTTTCTGTCAATTCCCATTAGCATTAATTTAATCAAGTCAGAAATCAAAGTACAGGCTATAAAATGATATGCAGGGCAGTAACGCAAGGCTCAAAATCAGAGCAAAGTGCAGCCCAACCGTACAGTAGGAGCAGGATAAAGGCATGCTGGCTGCGCTCGAAGCACTTTAGTCATTCCCTGACTGCGTGGCCTTGCTACATCACTAACTCACCTTTCTGTCGTCTCCTGCATCTGTCAGGTGGAGCTGATGATAACAGAAATATCATCTGTAGCTGATAGTAGGAATATTGCAGTGTTTAAAATATGGCATTTCACATAGTTCATTAAGCACAGTGCCTGGCACTTAGAAATGGTCAATAGTTGCATTTTTGTTGTTTAATATTATTATACATGTCTTTTTAGTTGTAGAGAATTGATTTGGAATATTTTGTTTGTAAAAGCTGGGGTTGTAGCTCAGTTGATAAGAGTGCCAACATGCACAAAGCTCTGGTGGTGTTACCTAGTGCTACGTGAAAGTGGACATGTGTCACTAAAATTTCTTTACCCTGCAGTGAAGAAGGCTTCACTTAGTTTCACCCATAGTTGCAGGGTGGAGCCTCCTTCCCTAGTCTTCCCTGTAGCCCCTCCCCAAGGCCACATGCAATTGTAGAATTGGGCACAAAATGTGCTAGGGAGTAGCCTGATGCTCAGCTGAGAGTCTTGTGATCCTCCTCACCTCTCCATCAAGGGGTGTAAACAGTTAATGAGGCAATCGGGATAATCCTTTCTAAGGGGGCCGTCTGAACCTCCCAAGATGGAGGCTGCTTTCCTGGGAGAACAGTTGTGATAGTACAGAAGCACAAAACTGTTATTCTGACATTCGGACGGTGGACTAGGAAGTTCGGACAGTTCAAAGTCATCTTCACCTGCATAGTCAGCTCAGTGAAAAGACAGGAAAAAAAAGTCATTCCTAGTCACTTCTGTATTGGCAAAGAAGTATCAGCAAGCATATCAAGCACATGTGGAACTAACTTATTTATTTAAGTGCCAAAATAAAAGTAATGACAGTTTGAAGTCACAGCACGATGGACTACTTCAGTACTGCATAACCTTTCAACTCTGTTGCTTCCCAAAATCCATCAACATCAGTATTTGACAGAATGATAGGATATTGTATAAATCAGATGGAGTTCAAGTCCATACAGTTCATAAAATCCAGACAACAAAGTACTATGTGATTTAATACTTCAAGGTTTTGCTTTAATAAGTTCCTAAATCTAATGTTAGCTTTTTAGTTATTTTAACATAATTTACATTACTTTTCTGAAGTTGATAAGCAGAATGGTTTTGATATTTCTGTCACAAACCATGCACACAACTTCATTCTGGCCTTGGTTCCGTTGTCTGTAATTCCCCATTAGTGCATTTGCAGTCAGGCACATTGTGAGGTAGCTTTGTATTTATCAGCCAGTTCCAGTGTCTCTCTGTACTGCTGGTCAAGAATGGTCCAATCTATCTGCTTTCCTTTGACAGAAAGTAGAAGAGAAAAGTGCCAGCAACCTCAGATGCAGACAGTTTTCTAAAACCATGTTTCTATATAACAAATCAGACTAAAGGATTTGTGGGAAAGTAGTTGAGCATCCTTTTCAGTTTATGTATACAATGATATTTCAGCAAGATTGTGATTTTGGAAGATATAACCCAAGATTACTCAAGGGTAAGAACAAAGTAGATATGTTTGTCTTTGGGGCAACATGATTCCATATTCAATAAATAAATAAATACTGTAGTACAGGTCCAGTGCTATCTAGTTTCTCAGAGTAGAAAAATTGAAGGATTTATTATTACTCTTTTTAATCTGGACAAGAAAAGGGAAGACTTAAAGAGCTTTTAAGGGAGAATTGTGAAGGATTGTTTAAGTATTAGCAGGTATCATTCCTGAGAGTCCTGGTCTTCATTCTAAGAAAATAGTTAGGGGTTGGAGAGATGGCTCAGCAGTTAGAGCACTGACTGCTCTTCCAGAGGTCCTGAGTTCAATTCCCAGCAACCACATGGTGACTCACAACCATCTATAATGAGATATGATGCCCTCTTCTGGCATGTACCATATATGCACACAGATTATTCATGCATAAATAAAATAAAAACAGCTAAACCAGTGAGGAATTCTTGACACCTCCCAAAATTCAAGTGGAGCATAGCTTAGTAGTTTATTTTTGTTATTTTTAAAAATAACAACTATATAACTTCTTCAAGGGGCTGGAATTATACACATCTGTTGCCTGAGGACAGGTACCAAGATAAAAGTTTTAGTCTTTCCAGTATTAATCCATAGTTCACATAGCTAGTCTTCTTCCTTCCCTTGAGGAGTTGGTACAGCTGCCTTTAACTCCTCTACTCCCAGGGAAATCTGCCATTCTCTTCTGGCCTCTATAGGCACTGGACATGCACAAGACATGCATACATTTAAAATGATCTGAAGGAATGGATGAATGAATGAATACATTTTAGAAGGAATAAATTGGTATTCTGAAATGGACAAGGATTGAACTCAGGATTGGTTTTAGCAAGCAGGAGAGAGGAGTGGAAGGAGGGAGGCTGATTACATGGGTCTATAAGCAGTGTTATATGGTGGGTAGAAAGTTTTCAGTCAGTGAGAACATATGCAAAGTCCAGTGTTATGGAAAGTTTTTTTTTCCTTATAGTTTCAGGAATGAAACCAAGGGCTTTGTGTGTGCCAGGCAAGAATTCTACCTATGAGCTACATTGCCATGCTAAAGATTTTGAATAAGATTCACTAGGGAATGAATGAATGAATAAAAGGGAGATATTGAACATGACACAAATATTCTTGGGCTTATAATGTAAGTGGAAGTTTATTTCTTACTTAAATATCTTTCAAAAATGAAGACTTGATTCCTTCTTTAGTCACCCCGAGTCTCAAGGCACCGAGGAAGCAATGCAAGTCATAACTGACAAACACAGGCTCTTTTCTCACTAGCTTCTTGTCACTGTCCCTGAACCACTGCAAGCCCCGTGCTTCGCCACAGCTGCTCTGGAGGTGCTCACTTGTTATGCAGCCTTTTCCTTCCCTCTGACTCTGAACTCGCTCTTTACCACTCTGTGTCCTTGACTGAGTCCTCTGTACTCAGAGCTGTTGACACTTGATGTTACACCTTAGTTAGTATTCGCCAGTCACCCAGCCGGTCTCCTCTACTGAAGTTTGTAGGTGAATGGGCAGGTGCATAACTCCCCTGAGATTGAGAAGAAAAAAAGTATGCATAGGATTTCGTGTATTTTGATAGTCAGACCTATTACTGATGACTTCCTGTTTGAAATGAAGAAGCTATCCAGAAACTTCCAAGCAGCGTTTCTTAACTGGCTTGTATTTCTCAATAGAGCTCTTTGTGGAATAATGGAGCCTTGTAAGGCCTGGATATGTAGGAGACTGTATTCTTGAGAGGCTCTGGAATTCTAATTATACCTTGGGCTGTCAAAGGAGCTTTCACTTTGATATCCTTGAGGGTAGAAATATAAAAAGTAATGACATGGTCTCCGTCTTTAAACTGAGGAGCCCTTTCTGGGTGGGATTCTGTATTAACGGCTCTTGAAGTGCACCGCCTGAGCTTTTTGCCTGATATCTGAAGATCAGATGACTCAGACTCTGTGAAGTTGGCAATGTTATGATTAAGGGTATGAGGAAACCCTGCTCCTTTAGCTCTTGATGTTTCGTCTGACTTGGTATTACTGATTTCTTATGAGAAAAATAATAACATGAAGCATCAACAAGACAGTATCAACAGAGTTTTAGGTCATAGGTATGTCAGTTTCCTCTCAGGGAGACAGAAACCATGATTGGTTTAGGGATGATAGTGAACAGTCCCCAAATCTTCCGAATTGGGATACATTGGCCTTCTCGGGGAGTCTTCCACATCCAAAGCAATGGGCTAAGGGCACTTAAATGATGTGAAGGATCAGGAGCTGGAGAGCAGGAAGGTTTGAGAGGCTGTGCCCAAGACTGTCTCCTGAAACTGCAGGAAAAGGAAATCTTTGATGGAGCAGACTCTCATGGGCTAAAATCCCCACCTGAGTCTGTAGCTTATGTACACAGATAAAAACCTCTGCAGGACTCAGTAAGAGTCATTTCTGCTCCTAGGAATAGTAGGGATTCATTCACCTTTGCTCCTTTCTTTACCTTGATGGGATTAACATCTTAAATAAAAAACAGTTACATAGAAATCTTATAAAATTAATGATGGGAAAAAGCATTTCATTTCAACATGTTTTCAAAAGGACTCCCAAGAATGTCAAAAGTGTTCTCTGGTTAAGTCTTATCTGGAAAATATTCTATCTATGCCCTCCTCAAAAGTGGCAGTATTCGTAGGGCCTGCAGGGCATGAAGGCTGTGCTCCTTAATGGATTAGTACACTAGAGACTCAGCTCTTTTGCCTGTTCCGCCCTGTGAGAACAAGGCCATATATGGGCCAGAAGCAGGTTTCCACTAGACGGTGATTCTGCTGACACCTTCATCTTGGACTTGCCAGCCTCAGAGCTGTGAGCGATCTCTGTCTCACAAGCCTCCCTGTCCGCAGTGTACTGTGCCATAGCCCCGGGCAAATGGAGGCTGTATTAATAGTAGAAGTTAGGGAAGCTCTGCAGTAGAGCCGCCCACTCTGTCCCATTTTACTGAGTTGAGCAGCCATTTCTGGACAGTTGGGCAGCACAAAGATAAGAGTTAAAATGCTGATAAGGCGTTTTTTAATGTCAAGGCCGAGCAGAACCCTCTAACAGAGGCAGAAAGGAGACTGAGGCGTGGAGCTGAGGTTCCTCGCAGGCTCTAGTGAAAGAGCATCAGTAAAGCCTTTGCGTGAGCTTTTCACACAGCTGAGGCAGCGTCTATCTGTGCCTGCTCCTCTCGTGTTTTGGGGAAGGAGACAGTGAAGGCCTCTTGTCAGTTGTGAGATGGAAGTTGCTGTCAGTAGGGTAGACGTCAGCTAATCCCACATAAGAAATGACTGTATTTAGGACAGTCATAGTTTTTTCCTGCATTCAAACTTTTGTGTCTTTGTAATTGTTGGGATAAATTGAATTTTTTCTCTATGATGTTAGCCATTTTCCACCTATGACTTTTTCTGTGTCTTTCTATATATTTTTAATATGCAAAATAAAATAGGGGTTGGGGATTTAGCTCAGAGGTAGAGAGCTTGCCTAGCAAGCATAAGGCCCTGGGTTCTGTCCTCAGCTCCAGGGAAAAAACAAACAAACAAACAAAAACAAACAAAATTAGAATTAATTTATCTTAAAGAACTTTTCAAATGAATGACAGGCAGGCTTACCTTTTTTAAATTTCCACAGAAACAGTATTTTAAGGTCTTTATATGAATTACTAGAACTGGTCAAATTCTAGAACTAGGTGTGGTGGTAAACTATTGCATGGAATCATGTATGGGCCTTGAATAAGGCAGCTGCTTCATGAGATTAAGGTTGTTGGGCGGGGGTTCATTGTTTATCAAGTTTATTTTTAAAGACTTGAATTTAATTATGGTGGCCATAGTACATGTGTAGAAGACAGAGGACAACTCTGTAGAGTTGGATCTCTCTTTCCAGCTTTACATGGGTTCCAGAGACTCAACTCAGCTTCTCAGGCTTACGTTCTCAGGTGGCAGATACTTTACCTTCTAAGCTATGTTGCCATCCTAAATTACTTGGGTTTTAAAGATAATCTAGATTTTTTTTTGTAATAGTAAATTTTCTTCTGATCACAATTTATTTTTTGTAATTAATGAATATCAATTGTGCATTTTTTAAGATTTATTTTTTTAAATTGTGTATATGGGTGTTTTGCCTTACATACATCTTGTGTATGCAGTGCCATCAGGTCCCCTCGAGTTATAGCCAGTTGTGAGTGACCATGTGGGTGCTGGGAATTGAACACAGGTGCTCTAGAAGAGCAGTTACTGAGCCACCTCTGCAGTCCCCAGTTGTGTCCATTAATGGGTTTTACTAGCATTTTTATATGCACATATTCTTAGAGAATCTGGATCTTTATGCAAAATATCTCAAGGTTAAAATCTTGGTGTTTATTAAAAAAAAATTCTACTCTGTAAATCAAGTAAAACATGTACAAGGACCAGCTTTTGACTCTTGTCGTAAGACTTCATGTAGCACGACCCAGGTAAGTCTCATAGCAGCCCGTCTCTGGGTCCGGCCTATCGCAGTGAGGGTACTGATGTGGCTAACTGCTGCGCACCAGCAGCTCTTCTGAAAATCCCTCAGTATCCGCACATTTGAGATTATGATGCTATTGCTTCATGATCTAGAAACAGTTATTGCCTTTCATAGTGGCATTGGCAGTAGGCATGAAACATTGCTGCAGGGTCTGAGTTAGACAAAGTTCAGTTAAATCCCCATGGCAGGAAACCTGACAGAGAAAATGGCCTCTTGGCTGACTGCAAGAGCTCTCCATCCGAACATCATTACATGATTTCATAATCTATAGCTGAATGTTTTCCTTAGAGTTTGGCAAGTGATAGTTTGAACTTTGAATAAATATTTTCTCTTCCTTATTCTTATTTTTGAAGGTGAAATGAAGAACATGTAAATATTTTGTTGAGTTATTCTTTGGGTATTGTTGGGTAGCATTTTAAAATGTCATTACTACTCCAACCCTGAATCATCTTTGATTTAGAAGTAAATATACTAACTCAGATTTTTCCTTTATTATGTTTTAAGAAGAAAATAAAAGTATTTCTAGCAGTTTTTTCTTTTCCTCTGCTATGCCTAAATACTGCCATCTCTCCTTTTCCCTCCTCGGTCTTTCTTGGCTGCCTGAACAGACCATATGTTACAAGGAGACCCTTGTAACAGGAACCTGGTTAGATCTTCCCAGCAGTACAAAGGCACATGTACACACGCCTCTTTCTGCCTTCTTTACCAGCATCATCACACTGGAAGGTGGCTGTCTTCCTCTTGGTTCTCTCGTCTACCTAACCATAACCTACTTGTTTTCGAAGTCATAATTTCTTGGCGTGGTATTGTATACATCGTGGCATGTCATACATATATTTTGTTTAAAACCTTTTCTATCTGCCACATTACAATTTTATCAGAAGGTAAAGAGACAGACTGGAAGGTGCCACATAGTCCTGTTTCCATTTATTGGACCACTTATCACTGCTTCAAATAAAATGGCAGGGAAAAGAAATCACACATTTTAACAGTTCTTTGAATACTGTGCAGTTAACTACCTGCATGTTTCTAGAAACTCATGCATGCTTATTTTGAGACCATTCAAGGAAAAGCATATATGTAGACCAGTGCTTAAATGTGTTATTTGGGTTCATCAGCAATTAGTTTATCATATTCTATATCCACACATTCATTTGTTTTCCATAATTTGTGCTATAGTTTATCTGTACGCACCAACATACTCACTGAAACTAAATCCTCCTCTGAGGCATTAGCAGGTGAGACCTTTTAGAAAGTGGTCCTGAGCACTCTGCCCTTCTAAGGAAATGAGCCCGATGGAGGATTATTTGGAGAGTGTGTCTGTTACAAATGCTGGTGCAATGTCACTTTCCAGGCGATGTCCTGGAACTTCTGGGACTTTGTTGTGTCCCCACCAGCAGGAAGTCCTCACCAGATCTGATTTCTTTACCTTGGAACTCTCAGCCCCTCAGAACCATGAGCTGAATAAATCGTTATTCTTTATAAATCACAGAGTCAGTGGCATTCTCAGAAAATGGGCTAAGATATGAAGTTGTTGTCAAGAGCAAATGAGTAGAGGCTGGAGGAATTTAGAAGAGCACAGAACTGAATGACCTAAATGCCACGAAGAGACAGAGCATTAGGTCGACTCTGGTGAGGGGGAAGATGACAGACAACTGGGAAGATTTGTAAAGTTTTAGATGGTTCTTGGTTGCGATCATCAGGATGCTGATAAATGTGGAAATGAGGAGATCCCTAGTTGGAAATGAGAGAAGAAGCTGCCCTGAATAATAGCAATTGTACGTGTCCTAGGATAGTGTAGAAGGCTGAATTTGAGAGTAATGGAAGAAATGTCTAAACCCCAAGCCTTTGAGCTGCTATGCTTACTTCTGCCATGTAGTTGTATAAGATAGGAAAAGACTCATTTAAAGACAGTTTTTAATTTATATGTTGAGAAGGAAACCATATAAAAATTAGGAACTGTGAGGCCATGGCAAGGATGGAAGCGCATTCAGCAGAGAACCTGAGTGTGGTGGAGGGACTGTGCAGTAAGTATAGGCACCCTTCCAGAAGCCATGTATTTACTGTCATTACAGTGGAATCGAGGTCTTAAGGAGATTCCAGGGATTCTCTGCGACCCCTCTGTGCTCACTGGATATGGGCCAAGTTAGAAAGACTAGTTTGAGGGAATAGGCCCATAGCGCCCTCCATGCACAGGCTTGTCATTCAGAGCTGTCAGAGAACTCTGCTCTTGCACCTCAGTACAGTGTTGGCCACCCTCTCTGTGGCTCCAACACACCGAAATCTGGCTGGAACTGCCACTGCTCTCCAGGGAGCATGCCGTCAACCTTGGAAGCCATGCTCACTTCCCACTGTGTTTTGACCTGGTTTTTGTTGGTCCCTCTGCTTTGGACCTGTAGTAAAGCAGCTCACTATGTGAAGAGAGGGTGGGAGGGCATGGCTGAGTATCTCATGGCCAGAAAGTGGAACGAGAACCAGGAGGTGACTAGGGTCTTATATTATTAAGTATATACCCACAGTGATCTAAGGCTGCCTATAAGGCCTCATCTATTAAAGTGTTCCAACAGTTCCACACCTTATCTTTTAACACATGGACCAGATCCAAACTATAGCAGCAATATTTACATCCATATGATGCTAATTCCGTAGAGAAACAGGCTATAGGCTATAGGGGTCCATCAACATTTTTAAATGTTTGCCAACTGCCTGGGGAGGCCAGGCCAATATTGAGTAAGAATCTTTGTAAAGATTCACTACTACAGTGTCAAGAGTTTAACCAAGTGTCCTCCTTTGGCTTCTGTTTTAGAACACTGGGTGCCTAGCTGGCGGTACTGTTTGGGGGAGGTTCTGGTTCCTTTTGGACTATGGCCCATCTGGCATAAGTAGGTTGCTAGAAGGTGATGGGTGCCTGCTCTGGCCCAAATCTGTGCTTCCTGATCTGCCTAGATGTGAGAGCCTCGTCCGCGTGCTTTGCTGTCACACATCGCACCGTGTTTTGCTTACTTAGAGTTGTCTCTTTGGGGGATTTGGTCATACCATGGGAAAAGTAAGCAGCACGGAGGGCGGAACTGTGCAGTGGAATCCCAAAGCCATAGTTCTGGGCACTGTGTGGCAGCAGCCTAGAAAAGACAGTCAGCTGCAGACAGCCTGTGTTACACAGCCCAGGAGTCTGATCCCAGAAACGCTGTGAGGGCAGGGTGCCCAAGACCTTGAAGCTCCATCTAGGGTGTCATGAGATATGGAGTGAAAGATTATTCTGGAATTCTCTGATTAATAGTCTATGCTGCTGAGATTCAGACTTGCTTTGAGCCAGTTATTTATCCCTTCACTTTCTATGCTTTCTTCCTGTGGAATGGGATGTTTATCCCATTCCTGCTCCGCTGTTACACTTAGATGCTTCCATTGATTCCGCAGGTTCAGAGCTGGAATGAGCATATCTTGAATCACTGGACAGTTAATGTTTGAGTTCATGTTGAAATGAGTTAAGACTGATGCTTGGGATGGAAATAAATGTCATGTACTTGAAGAGGCCCTAGTGTTGCCGACCTGGGTAGAATGCTGTGATTTGGATATGGATTGCCTGTGCCAAAACTCAGTTGAGTTTCTTTACTGAGAGGTGGTTAGATGGTTTTGAAGGTGAGTCTGTGGGATGTAATTAATACTGAATTGGTCCCTAAGACTGGGCTCCTACTTCAGTGGGACTTGGATTTTATTAGAAGCAGAGAAGAATCCTGAGCTAGGACATTCTGCCTTATTATATCATTCCTTAAAGCACCATGAGACCGGAAGAGTCTCCATGAGCAAGAAAGACCTCACTCACCAGATTCAATAGTACTTGGCCTTAAACTTCTCAGTCTTCAGAAACCTTTGTGAGTACACATATATGTAGTGCATGCTCATATATATGCACATGGCTGTGCATAATGTGTACGCATGTCCGAGGAGGCTGGAGGTGGATGTTGGGCGTTTTTGTCCTCCTTCACCTTCTTTTCTCTCTCTAAACCTGGAGCTCACCAACTGAAGTCGGTTGACTGAGCTCCTGTGTCTGCCCCTCCCTCCCAGCTCCCAGCACTGGGTTACAGACATGCCATGTTCCGCTGTTAGATGGATACTGAGTATCCACATTACCGTCCTCTTGTTTGTTCAGCTGACAGCCCCAGAAATGGTTATTCTTTATAAATTACTCAGACTTGATACTCAGTTACAGCAGTAGCAGCAGCAGCAACAACCACCACCAACTGGATCCAAGTTTCAAACATGATGGCATCAATATTTGCCTAATAAGCATCTATTCTTTAATAAAAATCATCTTTCTTATTTTTACTGTGAATATTATGGGATGTTTTGGAATAGATGAAAGGTGGCCCTTCATATTATTTTCTAAGTAGATTGTTAGTTCTCTAGAATCAGTCTTTTTAAAGGACCTCATGGATGAATCTCAAAAGTCCTATATATGTGGTTTGGTTTTCTTTTGAGACGATCTTGATTTGTAGCTGTGCTTCCTTGAACTAACTGGGCCATACAGACTGACCTCCAGCTGGCTGCGGTCCTCCTGCCTCAGCTTCCAGAGTACTGAGATTACAGGTGTACATTACTAATTCACCTTAAACATCTATTTCAATAAGAAAGGGATTTTCAGGCAGAGGGCTTGGCAGCTAAAATAACTGATTTTCTGTAATAATTTTGAGGGTTTTAATATTATAAACATAGTAAACAGGTTTATTTAAGGGCCATATGTATATTTAAATGTAAATGTATATGTATATGTATTATAGATGATATCCTGAATAGGATTATAAAAGTATATGAAAATTGGGTTTCTAGAAACTGTTATACATTCCATAGTCATCAACAACAAAGGGAGGACAAGGCAACTGAACAAGACTCTTACACAGAGCGGCTGTACTCATGTGGAGTCAAATACCTTTGATTTTCCTTTAGGGTTCCTGGTAGGTTCCTAGGGGAAGCCTTCAGTTACAACCCATCCCTGTAAACTACTAGCTGATAGATAACTTATAAACATTTCTGTAGGGAAAGGCCTGAATTATATATACATTCTAAAGACATGTATGCAATTTATTTTAGTTTAAAATGCCTTACACCATAATATAAACATCTTCTGTGTTATTATAGAACCATTGTAAATACTATGTTTAATGACAAATGCTACATTGAATAAACGAGTCATTTTCCTTTCTCAAAAGTTTATTATTCCCAGATTTTTGCTACTGTGAATTACTGTGATGATTGTCTTTCTTCAAAACCAACCAGGCACATGGTTTCCTATATTTAAATCTATTTCTGTAGGCTGGAATTATAGGAGTAGAATTACCAAGTCAAAGAATTAGAAAAAATATTTTAGGCTTCTTGATGATAATCTCAGAATGTACTATAGAAGTCTCTGTATAAAAACCTCTGCTTCCACAAGGAGATGAGAAAACACTGCTCTGTTGTATTTTGCCAATATTAGCCATGCTCACTGATAAAAAAAAATGACCATATTAAGTTACTATGTCAGTTTCCATTTCTCTGCCATTTAGTGATTAACCTCCCCCAATTTTTTACTTAGAATATTTTTTCTCTTAATTGCCTACTTGTTGTTTGCTTATTTAAGTATGTGCTTTCCATTCTTTGCAAATTTAAATTTAATTTAAATATTTTTTTATGTATGTGAGAATTTTGTCTGCATGTATGTATGTGTACTACATGTCCTCAGAGGTCAGAAGATTGGATTCCCTGGAACTGAAGTTACAGATGGCTATGAGCCACCATGTGCACCTGGGAACCTAACCCATGTCCTCTGCAAGAGCAAGTGTTCCTAACCAGTAAGCTATCTTGCTAGCCCCTGCTTTTCATTCTTAAGGGCTAAGAGAAACATCTAGTTTTCATATGTATAGCAGAAATTTCTCTGAAGCAGTAATGTCACAGAGTTGTCTTTTTTTTTTTTTTTCCTGAGACAGGGTTTCTCTGTATAGCCCTGGCTGTCCTGGAACTCATTCTGTAGACCAGGCTGGCCTCAAGACTCTTCTATATAGTTTAAAACTTAGACCTTTTGCTAGGTCAATCTCCCAACAACTCTAAACTTAACCTGGCCATTCTAGCCTACAACCCACCACGTGGCTAACTCTTTATCTTTCTGCCTCCCCCCCCCACACCACCCCCAATCCATCCTGTTCCCTCCCTGTCTGCTTTCTAATCTCCCCTCTTCTCTTTTTTCTCTCAGCATCCCTCTCTATTGGAAGTTCGTCCCTGCCCAGCTACTGGTTGTCAGTTCTTTATTACAACCAATCAGTAGCAAGACACATATTTAGCTTGCCTCTAGGCCTAGAGGGCTATGTGACCTAAAAAGTGTCTGAGCAGGTGTGGAAGGACAAGTATTTACAAATATAAGGCTGGTGATGGGCCATAAAAATGACAGTACCAAGCTGGCATTCAGCTCTTTGCTGGCACTGCACCAACAATTGGAAATGCAGAGACATACCTTTATACAACGGAAAAAGGTTACCCCAACACAGACCAACCTTTTGTAGGTTAATTGTAAGATTTATATGTGATGGATAATCAACTATGCAGTTATTTAGGACCCTTGCTTTTAAGTAACTAAATGCTTAGCTTGAACTGGTGTAGACAAGTATTTAAATGGATCAAAGATTTCCGGGAAAAGTTGGTTTATGGGATAGGCCTGTGAAGCTGGCCTCAGAATAACCTAAAGGATGCAGCTATCCTTAGGATTTTCACACTGTCCTCCTTCTCTGCTTCTCTTTGCAACCTGACTTTCTTTTGTCAAACTGAGAATCTCCTTTCTCACAGCTTCTAATTTTACTTTTAATGTCTCTACTGCTATGTGAGAAGAACTGTCTGCTCTTTTCTCAAGGAAAGATCCCTGCCCCCCAACAAAACAAACAAAACCCCCAAACTCTGATTGTCCTAGTTTGGGGTGAGTAATCTATTTAGCTACTCTATTGAGTAGAAGATGGTCATCTCATATGATTGTTTGGAGCTGGAAGTGTGGAAGGGAAGAGCTCTTGACTGTAGGATTCATTCTTTTCCAAAGCAAGGTAATAATCGTTGGTAGATAAAACACTAGGTTTAGCCAGGTGCTGGTGACACACACCTGTAAATCCTAGCACTTGGGAGGCAGAGACAGACGGATTTCTGAGTTCTAGGTCAGCCTGGTCTACAGAGCTAGGTACCTAGTGCATGAAAAAGAATGTCTATTCGCTGTGGTTGCTTTATGCCTATAATCCTGGCACCTGGGAGGCTAAAGCAAGGAGGATCTCTACATGTTCAGGACTAGCCTTGGTTGTCTAGTAAATTCCAGGCTAGCATGAGCTTCAAAGTATCACTGTCTCAAAACATTTTCAAACCCCAGGGATTCCCAAAGAATGTATGCACAGGCTTTTCCACCCTTTAGAATTAGTAGAACATTGCTTTATCAGAAATGTGAGAGAACAAATAGACACATAGCAAACATTCTGCTATTGAAAAATAAATTATGTGATTTTGAATATTCCTTAATATCTTGGGGAACTGGTTCCAGGGGTATACTTTGAGATAATGCTCCTTATGAAAAAGCACATCTTACTGATGTTACCCAAGTACATCTTTCTCTAAGCTTTAAACTATATTGTATTATATAACTAATATAATGTAAATGCCATTATATGTTATATTTTAAGGGAATAATAATAAAGAAATATACGTATAAATGTTCAGTATAGATATGGATGCAATCTGGCAAATATACACGTGTACATAAGTACATACATACAGATAGAAGGACATTATGTTCTGAGAATCTAACCCAGGGCCTGAGCCTTCCAGGAAAGTACTCCATTATTCAGCTATATCTACAGTCTACCAAAATATAGTGTGATATGAGATTGGCTGTATCTAATGAATAGAATGCAGAAAAGGAGGCCTGAGTGTCCCCTAAAATAATGGCAATATTTGAAGTATTGTTTTATATGAACAATGTTACTTTATTAAGAATACTTTAATGTGGGCTGGAGAGATGGCTCAGCAGTTAAGAGCACTGACTGCTCTTCCGTAGGTCCTGAGTTCAAATCCCAGCAACCACATGGTGGCTCACAGCCATCCATAATGAGATCTGACACTCTCTTCTGGAGTGTCTGAAGACAGCTATAGTGTACTTACATATGATAAATAAATAAATAAATCTTAAAAAAAGAATACTTTAATGTAACAGGGATTCCACTTTACCCTCAGATTGTCTTCCATTTACAGAAAACTATTTTGCCTTTAATTTTTGTGTGTGAAATTATCACTCAGTCTCATAATTTCAAAATGTTTTTTTAAATTACAGTTAATATTCTAAAACTTGTTTCTACATTATAAGCTTAAAGAAAATTATGTTTAATTAAAGAAAAATCAGTTATTTTAATAGCCTAACCATATATTAAAGAAATAGTTGAA
This sequence comes from Tokudaia tokunoshimensis, assembly GCA_036184795.1. Classification (NCBI taxonomy): domain Eukaryota; kingdom Metazoa; phylum Chordata; class Mammalia; order Rodentia; family Muridae; genus Tokudaia; species Tokudaia tokunoshimensis. Next base: position 93,932,253 of record BTHU01000003.1, on the reverse strand, counting down.
AAATAAATAAATAATTAAAAAAAATAATGCCCAGAGAGTTTACAAGAAAGAGGTATATTTAAAAAGCAATATGGATTCAATACAATGCAAGATTCCTTCCTCCAACCTTGTCTGATCTGCTAGGTATGTTATTAATATGTGGGATAATAATTGTACTTTAACATTTAAGTAACTTTAGCAAAAGATAATGTTTTGGTAAGTAAGGATGATATACTCTGCAGATGATATAAGTAAGTTCCACTTTAATTTTTTTAAATGAAAGCAGATAACATTCAAAAGGGAACTAAATGCTTTCATTAAAAATTTTATTTAAAATGTTGCTTCTGTTCTCTGTACTTTTGTGCTAGAGACATTTCTGGCCCAGTGCATTCATCCAGGTTTTGAAGGTTCAGTTGTTCCTGCTAATATGTGAAGTGGTTTGGTTTCTGCCCCCAGAGTTTCTCTGAGTGCAATGTAAGTGACTCCTTAGTGACTTATCTGTCTGTACTCTCTGTACTCCCCTCTCTCTAGTTCTGCATTCTTGAAATGTACTCAGGTAGGACTTAATTCTAGAGCAGGTCAGGCACTGTTCTTCATAACTGGCAGCTTACATCCACTTCAGAAACTTGTTTCCCAGGAGCTGAAGATTTGCTTTTCTGGTTGATTTTTGTTGCTGCTGCTGCTGCTGTCCTGATTGTCCCCTGGATAATCAGAAGCTTGAGGCCCTGATACCATTATGTCCTGAAAACTCACTACTTCATTTTTTTCAGGCTCCAAGCTCCCATCTGAAGTCTTTGATTGCTGCAAAATCAGTTTGAGGGGAATACTTTAAAATAAATTAGTCTTTAGACCCAAAAGCTTGACAGAAATAGAGTGTAGATTGCAGGTAGTAAAGCCCCAGTTTTCTTATATTTCTTGCATGTTTTATTACACAGTGGAGAAAAGTTAAGGGGAATTTAAAAGTACTTCCCTTGGGATTGTTTTCATTATGAGTGATATTAATAGGTAATCCGAAAAAATATAATCGAGGCCAATCCCTTATTTGTTTTTATAACCCAGTGATGCTCATACAGTTTAGTTTAATCACAATGACGAGGGGAAAACTCGGAAGTAGACAGTGGTAATAAATGTGCCTGTTCTCATGGTTGCATAGGCAAGAGGCTTATAGCATAAGTCACCTGTCTCTCAGTGCAAGGTTCTCTCTGTAAGAACATGCTGTTAGTCTCCATTTTCAGGAACACTCTCTGACTAGACAACATCATGTCCTCACAACTACATAGTGTTCAAATTCTGTGAAGAGTTATGACTGCTGGAGAAAACTGTACGCTTACACAGAACATCCTGTATTGTATCCTGTGAATTATTTTACAAAATGATGTATATAGTACAAGTGAACACCCGTGCTTTCCTAGGCATGTAAGGTTTAAGAATATTAGTTTTTATTTGAAGTGAATAAGTATCAAGTATAGCCAAAGCACCACTCTCCTTAGAGGGTATAGCCAGAGGGCTCCACATATTTACATATAACATCCGTTTAGGAAATATCCTGAAAGATAATGACTTTACAAAGTATCAATAAAATACTTTAGACAGTTATCAAACTGTCTATTTTTGAGCAATGCATAATTATATCTTCATTGTAAATAATCTAAATATTGTAGAAAAATCCCTAAAGTTTTCTTGTCCATTTGCCTCATTTCTGGTTCTGTGCCTCAGATAACCCTGTTTTAACATTGGCAAAGGTTGTTTCCATTTTTTCTAAAGTTTTAATTAGTTTACTGTTCTGTAGTTGTGTTAAAATACTATAGCCGAAAGCAACTTAACAGAGGAAAGAGTTTATTTTGCCTTACAATTCCACAGGGACAGAGTCCACACTGGAGGGAAAGGCATCCAACATGCAGACTAGGCAGGAGCAGACAGCAGAAAGAGCATGTCTCAGCCACACACAGGGAGAAGAGCAAGAACTTGTCTCCCGGGGTAAGGCTGTGAACTCCCGAAGCCTTTGCCCCGGCACATACTTCCTTCAGTAAGCATTAAAGGTCCTACAACCTCCCCAAATGGTACCACCAGTTGGGGACCAAGTGAGTCTGTAGGGTGACATTTCTCATTTAAACCACAACAAATACCTAAGTGTGTGTATTAAATGGCGTACAAACTCATGGTTTCATGTCATGCTTACTGATGTGTAAGCTACATCTTGCCTTTTCTTCTCCTTGATAAGCCTTAACATTCTTTACATGCCATGACATAGAAATCTGTTTTATCTACAACATCAGGACTGACTTCATCACATGGATCTACTTTATTATCATTGCTTTGTTTGGTTTTGCTATAACATCCATAGGACCCCACTTTATTTTGTTGTTATTCTAATAATAGATATGTATGGTAATATACTGGTCATATAGGCTATCTTTTTCTAAATAAAATTCTATATTACTTAATATATTTAAAAAGATACCTATTCTTTTATACTAAAGTTTATATTAAATATATATTTGACATATAAAAATTACTTATTGCATACTCACAAGTCATATATTTGTAACATTTACATTTGAAATATTTGTAAACTACATAAAGTCTCAAAAATAGTTCATGAGTTTACAGATATTCTGATTCTCCCAATTTTGTGCTTTGTATACAATTTTGTGCTATTGGTACAATTATAAATTACAAACTAATATTGGTATAATACTATTGACTGACCTCCAGATTTTATTTGACTTTATCATTTTTCTACTCATGCCCATTTTTCCAAGTTTGAAGTTGAGTCTAGAATGTCTGTCATTCTTAGAGTTCACAGTTTCATCAGCCTCTGACAGTTTCTCAGTCCTTGCCCTCATGACTTCGAGACTTGTGAAGAATTCCGGTGATTTCAAAGACTGTCTTGCAGTTAGTGTTTGTCTGACATTATTTGTATTGAGATCATCTTTGTGGGAGGAGGGAGCACCACATAAGTGATGGCCCTTGTCAGGGTGTCTTGAGGTGCACATGGCGACATCTGCATGTGCTAGTAAGGGCAGTCTTATTTTCTCGGTGTTTTTCCTCTAAACTCATTGCCTTTTATAAATAATAATGTCTTGGGCAGATAACTTTAAACTGTACACATTCTATTTTCCCTGAAACCTTCACTTATCTTTAACACAACTGTCAATAGAATTAGTCTGAAATAGTTTTTAATTGTAATTTTATTGTAGATATTTCTCTTTCCTTTATTCTTTCTGCATTTATTAATTAAAAGTCTTCTGCGAGGAAAGGATTTCTTCTCTCTTTTTATTTATCTGTTCAAAGGACATGCTCAGTTTTGCTTTCTGGGTTGTAATCTCAGATAGTCAGCCTCTCATATTTGTCTCTCAATATGGAGAAAGCTAGAGAGTATATCCCTCTAGAGGTAATAACGGGAAGAAAGGGGAGACTCGAGCATCAGTGGATACATGTACACAGTGCATGAGAATGGCATGAGGGCAGTTTCTGCAAGAGGGATCTCCCAGATGAGTGTCATGTGGTCACAGCACATGAACAGAGAGGGAACAGGACCGGAGAGCTCCAGGAAACCAGCCTCTTGGCAAAAAGTCAGAAAAGTTCATGAGAGGAACACAGAAAACAGAGAAGAAAAAGGAGCCCATTATAAGTCCATCAGCAGATATTAAACGCAACCTGACATAATGTGCATTCAGCAGTGAGGATGACAGAAACACTGAATGTAACTTAATAACAAGTGCTATTTTAACAATATTGGAAAGATGAGGAAAAGGGTCAGGGGCAGTTGTGGGTGTCTTGCAGTGTCTAGGAAGATGTTTTTATTTGCTGCTCCACCACAGTGTCCATTTTCCTTTCCACTTTTGTAGCAGAACTATTAATAAACCTGGAGGCCAATTTTCCCAGTTCAAGGACTTCTATCATCCAGCTTTGCTTGAAGCTAAGTGTAAGCATGTGCTTTAAATTTATGAGCAGTACTCAGGGGTCCTTTGTGAAGACTGATTTTAAAGCATCATGCTGCTGCTGTTCTGAAGTGGGGATGTACTGGTTGATGCCTCTGTCACCATAAGAAGAAAGTGAGCTTTTTGCACAGTAGAGCAGAGCATAGGAAGAGCCATGGGGTCTTGAAAACTTTACATACCGTTATACCAGCACATTGTTTGTTTCGCGAAAGGTCTTTCTCTATACTCGTGACAGGCCTAAAACTCACTGTAAAGAACAACTCTGCCTCAAAATTGCTGTGATCCTCTAGCCCCAGCTTCCTGAGTTGTGGAAGTATAGGTATGTGCCGCCATACCCTGCATGTTTCATGAGAAACTGTGTGTGTGTGTGTGTGTGTGTGTGTGTGAGAGAGAGAGAGAGAGAGAGAGAGAGAGAGAGGATCAAGTCTTAGTTATATGTAGCAGAACCATTTCTTAACTGATTTGTATCTAAATTAAAATATTAAGAAATAATATATACATGTTATTTAGTAGCGTAGAAATAAATACTAGTGGGGACAGGAAAAAATGAAAGCAATTGCCTTTAGTTGTAGGAATTGGTATAAAAGCAAATGTTACTATTTTTCTTATACTAATTTCTGTAATATTTAACATTTTAAAATATACATCATTAATAAAATTAAATAAATGTTATTCTATTTTGATTAATATTTTATATTTATTTTCTACCTATAAGTGCTTCTTTTTTCACCTGGAATAATAACTGGTGTGGTTTTCTGTATATTTTTTTGTATATAGTAATTTTCTTAGTATAGTATTCTTCATCTACTTATTTTTATTAAATTATATTCAACTTTAAATTTAAGATATTAGGAAATATTAAAATGTGCAGTGGTATTATTTGTTTATATTTTTAGAGTTCAAGATGCAAGCATGCAGTTAAAAAAGCAACAAAATGAATTTCAGAAGGTACAGAAAGAATTAGGTCATCTACAACTTGAGTTAAAAATTAAACAAAAACAATCTCAAGTCTTCAGGTAAGATTATCTTTAAGAACTGAAAATTATAAATATTAAAAACATACAGAAAATGCTTACTTTATAAATTCAAACACTTAGTAATATGTCTTCTTGAAACAAATGGAAATAGCTTCATTTTCTTATATCAACTGAATTGTTTTACTAATCAAATGTAATTGAACAGACAGCTTGTTCTGGTAACACCTTGGTTTTGTTCTTTCTCTGCGGTGACATTTCAAATGAAAGTACAGTAGCTCATGCATGTTTTGTGTGTGCAGAGTGGTGATTAGTATGTCCGTGTGTGTGCACATGTTTATGCTGTTCTACTGTTCTCTACATAGTTTTTGAGACCGGTCTTCTGATTAACCCTGGAGCTTACATGTGACTAGACTTGCTGACCCCAGGCTCCATGCAGGGATCTTCAAGCCTCTGCCTCCCCAAGTTGGGTTTCTGGCCATGTCCCATCAGACTGGCTTTTTACATGAGTACAGGCATGGATCTGAGCTGAGGGCTCCCGGTTGTGTGCGAGCTCTGTACCTGCCCAGCAGTCCCTCCAGTTTCCTCTTGATTAATGGTTCTTGGTCATGTGATCTATGTGATGATACAGGCCCTTAAATTAGAAACTCTCCAGCATAAATAATGTTAATTTCCTCCCATCGAGTCTCTGGAAGGTTTATAATGCATAAAGATAAAATCCAGTGTACAAAAATCACCACGCACCCCCCCCCCAAAAAAAACTAGGAAATCCATGCCCTTCTATATACCGAGAACCTCTATAAAAATGATTCTTTATTTTATGTCAGTTAACTTTTAGTACTTAGAAAAAGAAAACTAGTTTAAATTAATATGATAAATGACACAGATTCAGGGTAAGTAAAAAAAAGATGCTGGATAAGTAATTAGATGTTGGGTTATTGTTTTTAATCTACTCTAATACCACAAATAGTTTTTAAAATCTTCTGATTCTTTACTGTATCTGTTAATAATCTGCTGGCCACTTATCTTCCTTTTATAAATGCCTTTACTGATAGTCAGTAAAGAATTGTTGAATGAATGCATGAAGAAACTCTGCTCATACCTTTGTGTGTGTGTGTGTGTGCATGCATGTGCACATGTGTGTGTCTGTGTACCACATTCGTGTGGTTTCCCCTGAGGCGTTATATTCCCTGGGACTGGGATTATAATGATTGTGAGCTAACATGGATGCTCGAGAATGAACCTGGGTCTTCTGAAGAGCAGCCACTTCTACTAACGGCTTATTCGTTGCTCCAGTCCCCACCGGAGCCTTTTCTCCTTGGCCCGTTTTAAGAGCCAGCAGATTCACGGCACCAGGCAGTTCTGACTTGCAGTTGCTTGGCTCCAGAAGTATCCTCGGCCTATGTCTGGATTACTGCATGTAAAGATGTCTGGCCTCTTTGTAGTTAAATTAATGAACTAGAAGACACTGGGTACTGCTGTATACCGGAGTGTACTCTCACTGCTTTCAGATTATATTTGTTGTCTCTGCAAATGCATTGAAGGCTTCCTTTAACTTTCAAAGTTACTTCCATTAAGCAGTGGATTATATGATCATGATAAGCCACTTTTGAAGAAATATGTGTGTTGTTGTGCTTTCTTGTTTAAAAATCCTAATTTTTTGTTTTACTAATTGCAGTCAAAGATTGTCAGACTACCAATACTTCTGGAATAAGACTCTTTTATTACTTACTTTTACTAAAAGGGAACTAACAAGTATTAAATATGAAATATATGATAATTTTCAAAACTGGACTTCACTGAAAGGAGAAGTTTTTCTACAAATTAAATCTATAAGTGATACAGCTTTGGCAGGTTTGTTACATATATTTACAGCCTAATTGCTTTGTCTGTAACTAGTACATCATAATTTTGCAGTCATAGTATTTCCTTGTCTTTTGGGACTTAGGCTCCACTTTTTAAGCTGATTACTAGTTGGTACTGTAAATAAACATTAAGCTTCATTCTATTCCTGGAATTCATCAGTTATATACTGATCTAACATAAGCTACAATACATCCATTTTAAGCTATAGTCAAAAGTCTAATTACTCTTGTTAAGCATATGGATTTGTTTAAAATTATTTCCTTCATCTCAATGGCTGGGTAGTAATATTAGATCAGCCTCCCTCAAATAATAATTATAACTACTAAACAAAAATACTCAATATTGTTGAGAGACTGGAACCAAGCACATACAGGGGGAATCTTCGAACATTAAAGATATTTCCCCCTTGAAAAATGCAAGTCTAAAAAGGCAGCATGGGGTGCTACATGCATGCAACTGTTGGAAAGGGAGAACAGTGAGCTTCCATGACTGACCGGGGTTAGCAGCAAGGATGAATCAGCACATGATACACAGAGGAATTTGCAGATGTGGAAACTATTCTCTAAGATGTGTAGTGGCGTATTCACATCATCATGTGTTTGTTACAACTTACAGATCATACAACACCAAGCGTGACTTCTAGTTTAAATGGTGAGCTCTGGCTAAAAATAAAATGTCGCAGTTCATTGTCTTGAACTGGATATACCACCACTATGATACAGGATGTCAGTGAGAGGAGGCTGGGTGCTGTGGGGCAGGAGGCATGTAAGAGCTCTCTGCTTTTTCCTCAGCTTTACTGTGAACCTAAAACTGCTTTAAAGAATGTTAAGATTATTTTAAATATTGAAAAGAATATGGAATTTGATACATTCCTTTTTTATTTTTTAAAAGTCAATAGACCGAGGTCAGGATACTGTTTATTCTGAATAAAAGCAAAAGGTATGAAAGAAAAATGTGTTCTTTTAATCCTGAGGATGAGAGGACAGAGATCAAGGCAGACACAGCCTCTGGGAACAGCCAGGTGCAGAGACAGTGGGGAATGCGGGTTCTGCAAGGAATGAATGCTTCCAAATCTCTGGCTTCTCTCTGGAGTACATGTGTACAAGGAAGACTGAGCCGCCCATCTACGGCAAAAATGATCGATACTTTAACAGACACTTTCCCTGGGAACAGCCTTTATAGTTTGACTGTAGCTAAATTACCTGCTCATTAAACCAGAGCAGAACAAAAAAACAAAACAAAACAAAAAAACCTGTTAAATAAATTAAAAAAATTACATGCGTGAATGTTTTACTCTAAATATCTGGCACCATTTGTGTGCCTGGGGCCCAAGGAATCCAGAGAGGGCTTTGCATGCCTTCAAACTAGAAACTAGTTACAGACAGTTGTGAGCCACAAATCTAGGTCCTCTGTAAGAATAATCAATGCTCCTAACTGCTGATCCATTTCTCCAGCCCTCTTAATACTCTTCTGAGGAAGCAAAATGGAACTCAGTCTCCATAAGGTAGCACCCACACTGTTCAGTACACAATTCCAATATCTAGCTAATATTCTTTCCAATTTCTGGAAATATTAGCAATATGGTCCATATCTCTCCAAACAGAACAGTCGGTACAGAGCAAATCTGAATTGCACAGGATAATTTGTGGGAAGGCATAACTCTTCCTCTCTTAGCTGTTGCGCTGTGCAGACATTGCATCTTTTGTAAATGGAAAGCTTCTGGCCACCCTGGTAAGTCTGTCTAGGTCATGTTTCTAGTGATGTGCGCTCACTGTGGAAAGCACACATTCTGTCACATTTTGGTAATTCTTATAATACTTTTTATTTTTATCTGCAAACAGTGTTACTATTTTAACTGTTTTAGGAACTGTGAACCATACCCATATAAGAAGGTGTACTTAGCTTTAACAAATTTTCTGTGTTCTGACTGCGTCAAAAACAGCCATTTCCCGTGTCTCTCACTCACTTCTGGGCATTCCTAAACAGATATTAAAATTAGACCAATTAATAACCCTGCAGTGGATGCTAAGAGCTGTAAATCTCTTTCCCTTAGATCAAGAGCTAAGATGATTAAACTTAGTGAGGAAGTCAAAAGCTAAGACAGGTGGAAAGTTAGGCCTCCTAGTACCAATGCAGCCCTCCATCCCCTGAAAGCGAAGAGAAGTTCTTGAGGGAATGAGGAGTGATTCTTCAGTGAACATACAGAAGAGAAGAAAGACAGCTTTGTTACGGATGTGTTACTGATTAAGCTTTCACCCATAACATTCTCCTAAGTTAAAGATTAATTTGGAGAAAGTCCCTGACATGGATTCATGAAGGTTGAAAGAAGTGAGAGGCTGCAGGAGAAAACGTGAGCTCCCAGAAGTTAGTTCAGGAGGCTTAAGGAAGAATGTCTTCATAAGATGCGTGTGCAAGACAAAGCCACAAATGCTGACTTAGAAGCTGCATCAGATTATCTAAAACTTGCTTAAGATAATTGATGAAGATAGCCTCATTAAGCAACAGCATTCTTTCGGGGACAGAGTTTCTAGGTTGTGTGAGCCCTGGAACTCTCTATGTAGCTAAGGATGGGCTTTGATTTCTGGTCCTCCCTCATGCATCATCACACTTGGTCCTTAATACTAGGCTTTTTAATGAAACAGCTTTATGCTAGAAAAGGACTCCATTTAGGACTTGTCATAGATAGAGAAGATATCGCCTGGCTTCAAAGGCTCAAAGGAAAGGCTGACTCTCTTGTTGGTGCCAATAAAAGCTGACTTGATATAGAAACCCCCTTTTTATCTGCCATCCTCAAATCCTGGGACTCTGAGAATCATATGAAGTCTACTCTGCCTGTTCAATATAAATGGAACAACCATGCCAGGATGACAGCACATCTGTTTACAAAGTGGTTTACTGACTTTTTAAAGTCCTCTTTTGATAAGTGTTGCTCAGTAAAATGATCTCAGCCTGGTGGTGCATGCCTCCTGCTCCAGCTACACGAAGGCTTGGGGAATGATAACTTTATTCAAGGAATTCAAGGCTATCTTGGATACCCTGCTGAGATCCAATCTTAAAGGAAAAACAAACAAATTCCTTTCAATATAACTTCACCCAAGAACTGTGATGGAATTTAATGAGATTAGTAATGTTCTCATGTGTGTTAACTGACACCAGCCATTTTACAACCTATGGAATAGCGATTTTGACTTAAGTCCCAGTATCTGTAAACTTTATAAGTTTATTTGCAGAAAACAACCATTATTACAGATGGTGGCTTCTCAAATTTATCTGGACATAGTAAATTGAAAACCACTGAAAATGATTCTTTACTGTAGTTGCCATTAGGATTCATGTAGACCTCTGTAAGAGCATTCGTGATTCATGTTAAAATAGCAATAGTGACAAGAATTTAGAAGAAGTTGATTGTAACCAGCATGGCTTTGAAGGCTTAATGCATTAGTGGATAAAGTAGTTGTAGACAATGTAGAAATAGCAGTTGATCTAGTTTGCTTCCTGTTGCTGGGATAAATACTATGACCAAAGCAACTTCAAAAGGAAAGACCTTATTTTGTTTGATAGTTTACAACTCCTTAGAAAGGGAAGGAATTCAAGGCAGGACCTCCTGCTGGTGTGGGCCTTGGCGATGCAGCTGTCTTTGGGGCATTTCTGTTACTGTAAGAAACCCCAGTAAAACTCATGAGTCATCAGTGTGGACTTTGGTGGTGTCCGGTCTTCAGTGTGCTGTAGCCTTCCTATCCGGAGTGAGTAGAAGTGAGTGTAACCTCTCCCCATAAGAAGTTTGGTCCTACACCAACCACTGCAACTTGGTGAAAGAGCCAAGTTAAATCACAATAAGCTGCTTCCTGACAAGAGACAGGGTCTGCAAATGACTCATTAAGGCAGGAGAGATCTCCACAGGGAAGCAGGCTGCGGTGCTGAGAATCAGTACCCAGCTTCAGGTCTTCTTGCTTCGGTCATCTGTCTGAATCAAGCTACCCTGGGGAAAGGAGTCAAAACCTCAGGGAAGTGGCACTCTGCAGACCTGTGGTGTCAGAAGGCAAGGTAGAGTCATGAGTCTGAGGAAGCCACCAGGAAAGAACTTACAACCTCTCCTTTACCACAAACCAGAAGCACATGGGACACCAAGGCTACAGAGGGAATGGCTCCTGATTGACCTGCATCATGTGAGTCCTGCTTGAATGACAGCAATCTAGGAAGGTGTCTTTTCAACTCAACCTTGTCAGTGATTAGCTCCACAAGTTAATCTTTTTTTTTTTTTTTTTTTTTAATTTTCTGGTTTCTTAATTTCCAGCCTTACATTATGTCTCATGGTAGTTTCCCTTTTGTTAGTCTATTATTTGGTTAGTTTTTGAGATTATTCTGTGTTTCCTTGAGGAAATCAAGAAGTTTAGAAAGCTCCTAGAATTGAATAAAAACAGCATAGCAAAACCTGTAGGACACAGTGAGAGCAGTTCTGAGAGGAAAGTGCAGCAGCACATGGGCACATCACATCTCTGAGACTGAGGCCATCCTGGCTTATATAGTGAGTTCCAGGCCAGTCAATACACAACGAGACCCTGTCTAATAAAAACAAAACAAAACCCGTACAATAAAGAAAAATAAAATATATAATTAGTCAAGAAAATAGAGAAAAATATCCAAATTAATAAAATTAGAGATGAACAGCAATACATTAGCAATGAAATTCAGGATCATAAGGATCAATCATACTTCAAAAACTTATTTCGCTAAATTGGAAAAACTTGAAATTAATGAATTTATAGACATGTCTAGCATATCAAAATTAAACCAAGAAATCAGTTATTTAAGTAGAACTATACAAAAAGTAATGAGATCAAAACAGGTTTAAAAACATTTAAAAAGTCTCCCAATTTTAAAAGAAAAAAATTTTGTAGGTCCAGATGGATTCACTGCAGAATTCTACCAACCTTTAAGGGAGGTAAAACCAGTGCTTCTCAAGTTCCACAAAACAGAAGAAACATTTGAGAATAATAAGTCAGTATTACTTACTACCAAAAGAGATAGATACAAATACAGCAAATCTCCCTGATAATAAAACCAGTCTTCCTGATGAATATATACCAAAAAAAATTCTCAATAAAATTTTGCAAACTTTGGCCAGGAGCACCTGAAAAAGAAATCAAGTTGGACTCATTCCAGAAATGTAGATGTGATGGATCACTGAACACAAATCAGTAAATGTAACATACTACATAAAGGCCCGAAACCACATGATCATTTCATTAGATGCAGAAAAAGCCTTTAACAAAATGTTTTCATGACAAAATGGAGGTAATAGGGATTGGGGGACATAAGAGGGAACGTAGCTGAAAGGTGATATATGACAAAGCTAAGCCAACATGGTGTCTAAGGGAAACACAAGAAACTTTCTCATTCCAAACCAGGAAAGAGACACTGCTGCCACTTTCCCCACTCCCAGTCCCTGTAATGCCTAGTCTCAGAGCAGTAAGGTCAGAGAAGGAAATGCAGTAGATGCAGAGAAGTCACAGAACCCTTATTTTCAGGAGATAGAACTACTCAGAAGAGACTCTAAAGACGTCTCCAGAAAACTATAACTGATGAACACTTTCAAAAGTGGCAGGATACCAGATTAACATGCAAAATGTAGCAGTAGCCTTTCTATAGACCAATTACAAACATATTGAAAAAGAAGTCAGGGTAGTAACCATGTGCACAATAGATTAATAACACACTAGAATAAATCTAAGAAAATGAAAGACCTCTACAATGAAAACTTTCAAATGCTCAGAAGGAAGACATTAGCTAGAAAGACAAAAGGTAAGAACTGTGAAAAAAACAAAATTGATAAACGCTGAGACTAAGAACACCTGCTCATCAAGGGATGTCATAAAACCAACTGTGATGGATAGCTGTGTAGAGGGAAGCATTTCAGGTTCACGAAGGGGAACTGGCTAATGCCCTCCCAACTCAGGACCTATTTGTCAGTTCACATGTCACCTCCTCTAAGAGATCTTTGCAGATTATCCTGAAGCGTTCTTCCTCTAAACTTCCTTATTCTTTGCTTCATACTAAATAATATGTGTCACTATTGGGAGTATTTGTGTCCATTTCTTGATTTTTGTTGTTTACTGTCTATCCTCTGGTACTAGGCTGTAGTTTCTTTGAGAAAAAGCACAGTACCTTTTTTCCAAAGCTGAAGGGAGAAATGCACACACAAGGACTGCATACTCAGTTCTCAAACAAGGAGTGCGCGTGCCCAAGAAAGACATGGGCGTATGCAGCTGAGATCTTGCTAGAGTAAGAGGCTTTTTCCTCCTCTCTCACTACCATCATCCTGATCGCAGCCCCAGGGCACAGGTGTGCCAACTGAGACAAGTAGGTGCAAAACCTGAAAGGCACTGAGCTGGTCTTTTTACAGCTGCTTTGAATGCATTTCAAATCAAGCAGAAGTTCTAGTGGATCAGGAACAAACAACATTCACATCGTCAAGCTTTAGAAAATAAAGTGAATATGATTGAATATCCTCAAAAGCCAAGACTAGGAGAGCCTGAAAAAGTTTCACAACTACTGTCCAGTATGGTAGCCACCAGGCACATGTGGTTATCGGCATTTGAAATGTGAGTCTAGCTTCTTAATGAAATGGGACACTTTAGATAACTCAAGTTAAATACACCATTAAAATGAATTTCAAATCTTCAATAGAAAATTTAAATTACACATATAGTTTTGTAGTACATATTGCTTCAGTGGATATTGTTAGTCTAAATTAGCAGTGAGGTGAGCTGCTCCATGGTTTAAAAACTACAAAAATTATAATTCTAGTTTGGTATTTATAAGATGATAAAGGTAGTGTGAATTGTAGCAGGGGTGCTTTTGTCCATCACTTCCCCCCCTTCTCTCTTTCTCTTTCTTTCTCTCCCACCTCCTCCTCCTCTCCCTCCTTTCCTCTTCCTCAGCCCATAGCCCAGATTGGATTGAAACATGTTGCCTGTATTTAAATGCTCATAACAGTTTTTTCCATAATAGCTCACAACCGGAAATAATCCAGATAACTTAATGTGGGTGAAAGACAAACAGTACTATATCTATTCTATATAATCCAAGTCAGAAAAAAAGAAAGAATTAATATAAGTAATAACTTGAATGAACATCAAGGAAATATCTCCAAGATTTTTTTTTAAAAAAAGCCTATTTCAGAATCTTTTCACAGGGTTCTTTTTTATGGTTTCGGAATTCCATAACTCATAGTGTGTTTTGATCAAATGTCCTCTCCCTTTAGGTCCTCCACTCTCCTCCTCTCCACTGTCCTTGCCCAACCTCAGGTATTTTTTTTTTAAGTCACTTAGTCCACTTGGTGTTGAGTGGGTATTCGTGGCATGAGACCATCTAGTGGAGTGTGGGAGCTTCCCAGGGGCTAAATACCTAAATTAAACTGACTCTCTCCCATAATGACCAGTTGACAAGAGTTCCCCAGCTTGGATGGGACTTCATAGCTTATCTCCCATTCATACTGTGATTTTTGTCTTTCTTGACTGTGTATGTGGTCACAGCCATTGTTGAGTTCATGTGTACAAAGGCCCTGTTATGTCTGGTAAATACCTTTAGCTCTCATAAGTTTTCAGATGCCTCTTGTGTTATGATTCCTGAGCCTTTGAGAGAGGGAATATGACAAAAATGTCCCACTTAGAGCTGAGCTTTCCACAGTCTCTTATTCTTCACACTAACCAGTGTGGGGTCTCTGTATATGTCACCATCTGTTAAAAGAAGCTCTGATGAAGGCTGAGAAGAGGCACGCAGAATTTAGCAGTTTATTACTACATCAGTTTAGCATAATGAGAGTTGTAGGGTCTTCCCCAGGGTCTATAACCTAACCAAGCCTAGGTTGGTTGGTTAGTTTGTTTTGGCTCTGTTAATGGTACCAGGTGTAAATTCTGTCTTGTGGATTGGGTTTAAATTCAGTCATAAGATGGTTCAATCTCAAAACCTTCATTTATACGGCAGTCTTGACATAATGCCATTGTCGGTATAAGCAAAAAGCTGAGAACTAGTACTGGTAGGCTGGAGAGTGGTTATGACAGTAAAGAGCGGGAACGAGCTTAATGGTATACCAACATCCCATATTTTGACTTGGCAGTAATTATGTGAAGCTACATGTCCTGGGTGGGTTTTTTGTTAACTTGACACTATAGAGTCACCTAGGAAGAGAGAACTTTAGCTGAGGAATTGCTCCCATCAGATTGGCCTGAAACTAAGTCTGTGGGGGCATTTTCTTGATAGTTGGTTGATATGGGAGGGTCCAGCCCACTGCAGGCACTACCGCTCTTGGGGCAGTGGTCTTGGACTGTATAAGCAGGGTGAGCAAACCATGAGGAGGGAGCCTGTAAACATTCCTCTGTTCCTCACTTCAGTTACTGTCTCCAGAATTGTGTTTGAGTTCCTGCCTTGATTTACCCTTATGATGGACTGTTAACTGTAATCTGAAATATGCCTTTTCTTCTTCAAGCCGATTTAGGGTGTTTATCACAGCCATAGAAAGCAAACTAGAGTGCTGGTTTTGTGCTAAAATTGCATAGAACAAGCACTCATATGCAAGTAAATTCTGCACAGATGGTTAAATGCTTCTCTGGGGAGCAGAGTAAAGGGGAAATGGAACCTTTCTATACATCTATTTGTAACTGTAAACTATTTCAAAATAAAATGGTGTTTAAAAAATCAGTGTAATTTTGTGTTATTCCATTTAATACCCATAGTTTTAAAGGCCTTTCCTATTATTGTAATAAAGTTTATGAACTAATGGTCGCACAGTGTAACACTGGATTTCCCTGATAATAAGGTTCTGGAGCTCTTGTAATAGTATAACCCAATACAATTGTATATTCACTTGCCTAAGCTCAGGGATGCAAAGAACAGAAATAAATCTTAAGATAAAGAAAATGATTTGTATGAGATTAGTATTTGCATTTTGTTGGTGTTCAGTGCTAAGAATCAGACCCAGGGCCTCGCATGTATGTTCAGTATCCCACCACCAAGCTATAACTCCCCCTTAAGTATCTTCCCCTTTCACCCCTTTGGTTTTTCAAGACAGGGTTTCTCTGTGTACCCCTCACTGTCCTGGAACTTGTCCTAGGCCTGGTTAGCTTCAAACTGCCTGCCTCAGCCTCTTAAGTGCTGGGATTAAATGTGTGCACCACCACAAGGACATTTCTCTCTCTCTCTCTCTCTCTCTCTCTCTCACACACACACACACACACATCATCATCATATATATGTATATATACATATATATGTATATATATACATATATGTATATATGTATATATATACATATATGTATATATGTGTATATATATATATATAAAATGTTTGTGAGTCCCCTGTTGCTGTCTTCAGACACACTAAAAGAGGGCATCAGATCTCATTACATATGGTTGTTAGCCACCACATGGTTTCTGGGAATTGAACTCAGGACCTCTGGAGTAGTAGTCAGTGCTCTTAACCACTGAGCCATCTCTCCAGCCCCAGATCTCTTGACCTTTTAGAAATCAAGTACAAATTTATGTTAGAGTTCAGTTTTAATATAAACAAACAAACTAATTTGCTAACATTAAGAATGAAATAAGCATATTTTATATTGCTAAATTTCCGGTTGGCATGCATGTTTAGCCTAGTCTGACATAAAAAGCATATGCAGCTCAAAATGCCTACCTCCAAAATGAAACTGAAGCAGACACTTATTGAGGATGTTCATATCCTGGCATATTAGGAAGCAGTTGAAGATCTGATGTACTAGAAGCCTTTGTGCATTTAACATCTCCTGTTATTTCTAAGGCATGATGGTGGAAACTACAGGGGAATAATAAAGTAGGCTGTTATCTGTGGCCTAGATTAACCTACATTCTAATATTAGGCCATATGCTTATATGTGATCAGTGCAAAGTAAGTGTGCAACATCTAGGTTGGCTCAGAAAGGCTTCCGTGATGGGGAGGAAGATAGCTATGCAGACCAGATATATGAGGATAGGATTATTCTTTAGGTTGTGCTGAAACAGAGAAGTCTCAGTTTAGATATAATAACCAGTGTTGGTTGACCTGGTATAGGGGTCATAATTCTGAGCCCCAGATTGGGACACATAACTGACAAGCATGAAAGTATATAATGGCAAAATGTAGGATTGTATCTTTACCCCATGAGCAATTGATAGAGGGACGTTTAGCTCATCACGGTTGAGTTAATTCACCTTCGCTGAGTTTAATTTCCTGACACCATGCTGGAAATGTTTTAGTTCCTGTTCGGAAAGCTTGCCGTACTTTTCCATGAAGACATGGAAATAGACTGTATTTCACAAATAAACTTTTATTGCAGATTCTGCCTCTTAATGTCAGATAGAAAGTCACATTGACATTAGTTATTTTAGAGACGATAGTGTTCACTAGCAGAATTAGCCAGCTAAACCTAAGCAGAGCCACTTTGGCAAATGATAAATAGGTGGCAGCATGTGTGTCCTTCTTGGCGGTGTCATTCTGACTTAAACATGGGCAGGTGTTACAATATGGGACAGTGTATTCAGCTCTACGCAGCAGCCTCTGTGCCTGTAAAAATACCCAGGAAGCCTTTTGACATGTCTCACTTTGTTAAGCTGCATTTTTTTTAAAAAGTTTTATATTACTAGTGTGCTGGTCATTACTCTCACAGAAACAGGCTCATAGTCACACATGTTTATAAGCAGATTAGCTCTCCTCCATGGGTGAAATGCCAAGAATGTTGGGCCATGGTAGACACATGCTTTTGATCCCTGCTATTTATTTATTTGGGTTTTTCCATTGAAAAGGAACTAAAAGAGAAAAGTTACTGGGACCTCTTCTCCAGCCCTGGGCAGTGGTTAATGCTACTTTTTCTTTCCCTCCCAGACATGCTTTGTACCCGTCTAAAGAGCATTTCCTTTTCTTCCTTTGGACTACATTCTCCTGCTCTTTCTCACGTACATTCCTTTTTTTTTTTTTTTTTTTTTTTTTTGGTTTTTCGAGACAGGGTTTCTCTGTGTAGCCCTGGCTGTCCTGGAACTCGCTCTGTAGACCAGGCTGGCCTCGAACTCAGAAATCCGCCTGCCTCTGCCTCCCAAGTGCTGGGATTAAAGGCGTGCGCCACCACCGCCCGGCTGCGCCGTCCTTTAGGAGAGTCTCTTTCCTGTGACCTGCTATCATCATCTGCTGGCCATCTTGCTTCTGCTCCAAGGTCCGTTCTGTGTAGTAACCCCCAAGAACCATAAACCAGGCCAGCATGATAAGATACCCAGTCACACCTGAACCCACTACACAACTTAAGAGGGGCTAGCCAAAGAAGGCAGCAGCTGGTAATCTTCTAGAAAATTGTCCAGAGTTTCGGGTAGGCCACACCCTCATCAATATGACTAGTCGCAGTTGTACAAGTGACAGTATTTTTTTTTTTTATTGTGTGTTTGCTACCTTAGTGGTGGCTTACGCTGGCAGATGCACCATGTGCTCTGTGCCTTTTCCAGGAGGTTATGTGAAATTAGCACATTGAAATGTAAGCAGAACCATAAAAATCCATTTAAAAATTCAATGGAAAGAGAGTAATGACACTGAATTGCTACAGTAAATTCTGGTTTCACACTAGGAGACAGAGTACCATTAGAATCCTTAAAATATATTCGTCAAGTATTAAATACCTTCTACCAACAAGTTTGCTAGTTTTAGGTGTTCCATCCTTCCGGTCCTTTCTACACTTACTGCCTAGAATTAGGCCAGTGGCCATCTTAGAAATCCCACCCAACCAGCTCATGCTGTGCATTTAAATTTGCTTTTTTTCTGTAATACAATGTCGACACAACCTAGATCATCACCCCACAGGTATTATGGATTTTCATATTTACATGAGAATGGAAAAGAAGTCTGTGTCACAGTTTAGTATAATTTAAGGCTTTAAAAGGTGCATTATTTATCAATCCAGCCTTTCTCCTTGCTTCTTTCCAGACTTGCTAGTGCATCTGAATCTAACTTTTTGACTAGGAGTCATATTCTCAGACATGTCATCTTATTTTCAAATATTAATTTTCTAGAGGAAAATCAGTTTTTAGAGGAACATGATTTAATGTCTCCTTTTTATAAATTTGAATTTTTTTTTACAGAGATAGATATGTTAAATAAAAGTCTGTCAGTGTCCCAGAGAAATAAGGTGTGCCTGGAAGAGGAAATGAAAAGTCTCAAATTGTTGTCGGATGCAGCTATATTGAGGTCTCAGCAGATGGAGGCATCCAAACAGCATGAAGTGAACTTGCAAGCCAGGTGCTATGAGCTGCAGAAGGAAGCTCTAGGTAAAGAGAACCTTCTTGATGTCAGCATCCTTGTTCCTGATATCCTAACAGTCTTGTGCTAATTAACTTGTCTGCCAATATGCCTAACAGTAAAGGTGGTAACTGTTTTCTCGGGGTTTGCGTCCACCCTTGCAATCTTGCCATTTAAAGAGGCAGAACTAAATGGGTATGTGAGAGAGCCCTGAAATACAAGGTAAGATTTCATCAAGACACGGTGGAATTTACTCTGCTGTTTCGTATCCCTAGGGGATTGTTGACTTTGGAGTGCCAAAGGAAAACAGCATTTGTTGTTGTGTAAGATGAATCCAGATTTTATTTTCATTTTTTTTTAAATGTTTTACTTCTAAAACTTTAGCAGTTTATGGAGAAAAGTATTAAGGTTTCCAAAACTTCATGTTGAGTATAAAAGCTTAATTGTAAATTTTTTTAAATAATTTTTGTTGTGATAAACCACATGACCTTAAGTGTACCATTTCAAGCATTTCTAATTATATAGTTCAGGAATTTAAAAGTATCTTTACATTTTCTGCAGTAGATATGTGGCAGTTTTTCACACTGCAAAACTGACCACTGATAGTCACTGAGTCCCCCTCCCCCCTTGGAGCTCTTTGCAGCCACCTGTCCACTTTGTCTCTGTGAGTGTGGCTCTTCTAACATTGTACACGAAAGTGAGACGGTATAGTGTTGTATTTTTGTGTGTCAGGGGGATTACTTAGCATAATGTCATCTGTGTTGTTATAGTATTAGAATTCCCTCAAGTCCTGACTAACCAGTGTTTGTAGGTAATCTTGGGTTACACCTCTCACCCACTGCACAAGGGACTGTGGAGAAGACAATATGCAAGTATCTCTTTGAGCCCTTCGTGTGGATTCTCTGATAAATACCCAGGCAGGATGGCTAGGTTATTTGAGCAATACTGTTTCCCTAGTGACCGTATCATGTGCCATTCCCACCGTAATGGTGCTGGGTTCTGTCTCTGCACCTTCAGCATCATTTGATGTTTTGGGTGGTTATTTGATATCTTCCATAGGGAATTGTCTTTTGTGTCCTTTGTCCATTTTTTAATATGTGGCTATTTTATATTCTCACTATTGAATTATAGAAGGTTCTCATAAATTGTTTCCATGATATAAGTTGCCTTCACAAAGCTATTTATTGTTTTCATTGA
The DNA here is from genome assembly GCA_036184795.1 of Tokudaia tokunoshimensis. Classification (NCBI taxonomy): domain Eukaryota; kingdom Metazoa; phylum Chordata; class Mammalia; order Rodentia; family Muridae; genus Tokudaia; species Tokudaia tokunoshimensis. The sequence goes on along the minus strand of BTHU01000003.1, from coordinate 93,912,005 downwards.
GACACAGACTTTTTTTTCTAGTTCAACTGGGTTCCCTTCCTGTGTTCTGTTTTTGTCAGCCATGCACTTGATGTCATAATCAAGAAATCATTGCCAAGTCCAGCTTTTACTTTCCTTTGCTTTTAAAACATGAATAGTGAATTTTAGACAGTTTGAGAATAAATCAAACAGATATATATATATATATATATATATATATATATATATATATATATATATATCTACCTGGAAGTATCAAAAATTGTTTTATCAAGATAATGATAAAATCAGTATTTTAGAAAGATTGAACTGTGAGGCAGTGTGTTATGATGGAATGAACATATACTCATGGAAATCTAGAGAGAGAGATGAATGTTAGAAGAAAATAAATGAGTCGTATATACATTCAGTATTTAGTAGCACTGTGAAGTCAGAAAAAATGTAAAATTTAATAAGAAATTATAACATGTTTGTGTTTGGGGTGTGTGTGTGTGTGTGTGTGTGTGTGTATGTATGTCTGTGTGTTTGTCTACAGGATCAGTTGTGTGCCACAGTGTATATGTGGAGGTCAGAGGACAACTTACTAAAACTGGTTCTGTTCTCCTACTATGTGGGTCCTGGGACTGAAACTCAAGTAATCTGGCTTGATAACAGGTGCATTTACCCTCTTGCTAGTCCAAAAAACTGTAATATATGATGGTGATCAATTATTTTCATTTTGTCTTTAAGCTACCCATTTAAAGTTGACTTATTGAAGGTTCTCTTGATAACATCTTATTTTGTTGGAGCTGAGGCTGACTTGGAACTCATGGCCTTCTCGCTTCAGCCCCCTGAGTGCTGGGATTCCAGATGTGTGCGATGTTCCAGCCTCTCTTAATCATTTTGTTTGTTTTTAAGTGCTGGGTTTAGAAATGGCTGCCACCACTCCCAGCCTTCTTTTAATAATTTTAGAGAGCTCTTTGTATAGTATGGATGTTAATTGTTTTATATATTCAGCTTTTCTAAAGTATTATTATTAAATTTTTATGGTACTACCATATCAGAAATTTGTATTTTGGTATAACCAAATGGTGATCCTTTATTCTTTCTGATTAGTCTTGGTTAAAACATTACATACTTTGCACAGTTTTTTCGGATCCTTTCATTTAATATTTTTTTCATGTGAGAAGGGATTCAGTGATCTAATGTTACTCTTTTCCTACTGTATTAGTATTATATAGTAATTAAATCAACATTTTTAACTACCTAACGTTAAAATTTCTTGTGCATTAGTATCTGTTACTGCATTTTGTCTTCTGTTGTGTTTATCTTCAGGATCAATTGTGTGCCACAATGTATATGTGTATATATATATTCATTTTATATGCCATTAATGCTGATTTTAGTAGAACACAGTATATATATATATATATATATATATATATACATTTTATATGCCATTAATGCTGATTTTAGTAGAACACCTTAGTAAACCATTCTTACAAGCAGTAATTATTTTTCTACTATTCTTTCTTTTAAATATATTTGGTATGTAGTTATTTTTCCATTTAAACCTTTTATGTGTGGGGGGTATGCACATGTATGGAGATAAAAGGTCCTCAATTGATTATCATCTTAGTTTTTAATTTTTAATTCTTTTTATAGTTACTTATGTGTATGAATGTTTTGCCTGCATGTGGTGTATGTGCACCAAAGGCATGCTTGGTGCACTCCAAGATCAGAGGAAGGCATTAGATCTTCTGCAGATGGTATTACAGATAGCTGTGAACCACCACGTAGGTTCTTGGCATCAAAATCTGGGCATCAGGAAGAGCAGCCAATGCTCTTAGCCACTAAGCCATCCCTTCAGTTTCCATCCCTTATCCTTTTGATACTGGGTCTTTCATGAAACCCTGAGGTTGCCACTTGTCCTGACTGCCTTGGATCCCTCTGGGATCCTCTCGCACATGCTCTCCAGCACTGGCTTACACACAGGGGAGCCACACTGCCATAGCCAGGCTTTTAATGTTACTTCTGGGAATCTGAACTTGGGCCTTCATGCTTACAAGGCACATACATACTTTACTGAGTGATCCATCTCTTCAGCCCTGTCTCTTTAAACTTTAAGATAATTTTGTTAGCTATTTCCAAAGCCTCTGACAAATCTCTAGCAAATTTTTTTTCTACAAACTTTATACAAACTTTACCTTCTACATCATAAACAGTTATTATTCCACATACACTTAGGATAATTTTCATTATTTTATAATTCCAGTAGGGATTCTAATTAGAACTGTATTGTATGTATAACATTTTAGAGAATTGGTATTCTTATACAACTTCTAGTCATTTTTATCAACAATTCTTGGGTTTTCAACTTATGTGATTACACTACCAGCTGCACAATCCCAAAGTCTGCATTGTTCAAAAGTCTAAGTTCAGAGTCCCTTGTAAGATGGCCTGTAGCCTGGAATTGTAAACGAATAGGCCCTTTCTTCTAAAGAAGAAACTTAAAAGTTGGTTTTGTCATGGAATTTTATCAAAGCGACAGGAAACAAACTAAAACAACCTTGATGACTGAGCTTGGAAAAACACTTTCTGAGGCAGTGTTTTGAAGCAGGAGTCCCAGTTCAGTCTTTTTCCTTTCAAATGAATTTCTCTGCTCCATGATGATGACTTTGGAGGGTAGGGTCTTTCTGTTGAAGCACTGCCCCTCTGGTCTAGTACAGAGTTTCTCTTAAACAATAGCATCTGCCTTGTCTCCAGCTTTAAATTTGTCAACTCTTACTTTCTCGCCAAACTTCACATGTTTTCATATTTTTCTTTACCTTCCTGTAGATCTAAGAGCAGTGAACAGAACAGCACAGCCTGGATGTGTCGTATGACACTGGCCCTTGGGAGTAGTGAATAATCACTACTCACCCTCAACAGGGAATACTCTTATGGCAAACCTAAGTCACAATCCAGTTTGGTAAAACAGTTACTCTATTGGGCCTACATACAGGAGTGTGGGTGAAAGGTTATTTCCAGGAACATGGACAACTCAACAAAAGTCCTTTCTGGTGTAGGTTCTAACTCAGTGCTGGAGCCCAGGAGTTCACTACCTGACTTACAGGTAGTATGACAGGCCAAAGACTTTCCTCTCCCCAGCTTCCCAACATCAACCTGGGGCATCCACATGCACACACATGTGCATGCATACCTACATGTGTACACCCACACACATGTAACATGTTTGCACTGTACACAGATTAAAAAAGGAAAAATGAGAAAAATATATCCTATAACTTACACCAAAAAGCTATAAGTGTCATAATTTAAAAAGAGAGAAGCACCATCTTCTCAGACAGGCCAGACCAAAAGATATTATAAACAAATTCCACCAAATTTTCAAATTTTGTAAAGATTTTAACTTTACAAAACATTTTCCCATGCTAGGGTCTGAATGTAGGACCTTGGGCTTAGTAAGTAGGTACTGAGCTAAGTCTCCAACTCCTACATAATATTTTTAAAAGAAACAAAAATTAAGTGTACTTCTCAGTTCATTTTACAAGACTTAAATCACTCTGTTCTCAAAACCTGACAAAGGGATTAGAAGAAAGAAATGCAATAAGCTTCTTTAGATTATGAATATTGATGAAACAATTTTCATAAAATGTGAGTAAACAACATTGGTTTTTTTTCTGAGCACACAATCAATTCTTGTAAGTTTCTTTGAAATATAAAGTACAGTCTTTTCAGATTTCTCCAAGCAAATGGTGTTGAAGTCAGGCTTTGTCCCTCGCAGGTCCCTTGCAGCTGCTTGCACTCACTGTGCTACGTGTCCTGATACTTTCTGACATCTACTGAGCACCAGCTATTTGCCCATCATGCACTAAGCATTATCTGTTCCTTCATTTCTTTCTCAGATAGCCCCAGGGGTTAATTATCTTCATTATGCTCTTGTTACTGGTGAAGAAATTCAGCATTAGTCAAGTTAAGTAATTTGTATTAAGTTACAAAGCTAGTGAGTAACAAAGATAGGGTATGTCTTAACTGTGACAGAGGCCAGATTAAAGGAATTACATGTAGTATTTCATTTGATAGTCTGTCTATAACTGAAGCCATATGGACAGTTATTGTTAACAAATTCCACTAAACTGAATACTCTTCCCAATGGAAATTTCTGTTTTAAAGTCTGAACATCATTTATTTGAGGACTTTGGAGGAACGAGAAATGTGAACCATTTATAAAAAAGGTGCTGCCATTTCTTAATGGGTTTCCATATAGAAAAGGGAATAAACCTTGTTTCTTTCCAACTGCCTCAACTATGACCAGACATTTAAGACTTTGGCAAGCAGATTTCAGAATGATATTTTCACAGCTTTTTAACAGTACATGGCTGCCTTAAAAGAAGTAAGTCGAGTCTGGACATGTAACTTTCAGGTATGTTATGAAAGGTTTGGGAGGAAGTCAGGAAACATTTTAAGCTGCTTTTTTGCTTAGTGAATTATTATTAGAATGAACACGTCATTTCTGAACTGAGCGTATGAAGCTTTATTCAAATGAAGTTATTATATTTGAGGCCTGAAATATGTCACTCCAGTATATTAGTGTGTTTATTTTATGAACTAAAAAAGCAGACCTGTGGTGGCAAGTTCTGCCTAAGAGCTGCTCTGACATTCCTTCCAACAATGAAATTCCTCTCTCTTATAATGGATTATCTCCCTGACCTTGAACTGCTGCGATGGATGTCAGCCAGAGTGTAGATTCCTGGACACTGCTCGAACCAGGTGCTGATTTTGGCTGAGGAGGACACGTTATAAACACAGAAGGATAAATAGCACAAAAATAATTTTGTGGAACTTATCACACCAGGAGCTAGTAATACCAAAAATATAAATTGTGGTGAGGTTCTTAACTATATGAATAATTGGTCCTCTTAGAAGGCCTGATGTTTTGCAGTTCAATTGTAACATTTCCTCTCTCAAAATAAGGCACTATCAAAGTTAACTCTTGTAAAGATCAAAGAAAAGAAAAGCAGTCAGTGGTCCAGTTTTCCATGCATTTACACAACCCTAAAATGCAACAGGCAGTTGGCATGGCAAAACATTTTCATATATTGCTAGGAGCACTGTAAATTGATAACAGCTCCCAAAAATAGTTTGTATCTATCTGAACTACACATGCATCCCACTTTGATGCTGTAGTTCTAGTCTAGGATTGACATGTAGCATCCTCCTTAGCAAATGAGATAAGGGACATGTGCAAAGTTATTCCCTGAAGCAGAGTAACGACAACAGAGAGCAGGCTACCTCACTGTCACCAGTTAGAGAGTTTGTGCAACAGTCAGACAGGAGTTCCCATGTGGTTGCAGGAGAGGAGCCAACTGTCGGGCCAGGCAAGGCGAGCAAGAGGTATAGGCTGCATTTGTACTGTGGTGCAGTTTATATTGAAATGAGGTCATAGAACATGCATATTTAACAATATGTCTTAAAAGCCTTTGCATACATGTACATACACATCTGTGTGTGTGTGCATGTGTGTGTGTGTGTGTGTGTGTTTGTGTGTATACAAGAAACTAAGAACAGTGTTTACCTGCTTGAGAATGATGGGACCTAGATGAGAGAGAACGGGAAGCCCTTTAAAACTAGGTTTTCCTCTACAGCAAGTTAAGATCTACAGAAAAAGAAACCCACAATGTAGACTTCTGGGTAACATCCTTCTTCAGCTTCCCCTTATTTTAACTTCCACCAGGGTTGCAGCACCTTTGCTATAACTGAGGAGCTAATCTCAACAAGTTCATGTCTCCATGACTCTACCTGTGAGTTTTCTGTTATCCTTTCCAAGGTACACATTCTATTTAGTTACAATGGCTTCTTAGGCTCCTCTTGATTCTAACGTTTCTCAAACTTTGTTGTTTTTGACCTCCTTGGACATTTGAAGGACTACTAGCCAGGTATGTTGTAGGATGCTCCTCTGTTAGATTATCTGATGTTTTTCTTAAAGTTACACTGGGGTGATGTGTGCTGGGCAAAGGATCAGCGCAGAGGTAGAGTATTGTTGTCATGTCTTGCCAAAAGCAAACCCTGCAGCCCAGTGTGGTTTATGACTGCTGTTAGTGGACCTTGGTCACCTGGCTGCAGCACTACTTGTCTGGCTCCCCTGGGGAAGTGGTGGCCTTCCCTCCAACACTGTCCTCTTTGAAAGGAGCCTTCTACACACAGATCAGATTGGAGTGCGAACTTCAGCTTTCCTCATTAGGGAAGAAGTCTGCAGAACTTATTTGGAATTGTCCTGTATGAGAGATTAGCCTCTTCTCCCCACTTCCTAATTTATCATTTACATGAGTATTGACTCATTGATATTTATATTTAGGTTATAATCCGGTAGTATTTTTTTTGTCAGACAACATAGCTTTAGCTGACTGAGATGTTTTCAGTTGATTGCTCTGTCTTTTTGACATATTCCTGTCAATATGGGACATTGTTCTTACTTTCTAGAACCATGAAGAAAGCTCATCTTGTCCATTTCGTGCCTCAGTACTAGAACCCAGTCACTTCTCCAAGGAACCATGATTCCTTTCATTGGAAGGTGGCAATTCCAAATCAGGAACTCAGTGTATTTATTAATATGGGATATTATTTGCTTTATGTCCTCTCAGGTGACAAAGCAAAGACATAAGTATGCCTGTGCTAATGTGTAAACACACACACATAGCCACAAGTACATCTGTATGTAAACATCTGTAACTGCATTTAGCCCAACATAGGTTTTTATTAACATTGGAATTCCAGTTTTTTGCTGAATGAATCATTCTAGTGGGAAAATGATGTATTTCACATTAAATGTGTTTTTATAAAATTAAATAAATTTTAAAATAAAATAGTGCCATGCTGTTTAACTTAGGCTTATACAATTAGGACAAACTTGCTGAAATACACACTGTATACTTAAAACCTCTTCCTCAAAGTAAAATTCTTTCCCTAAATCAAGGCATATTTCAAATGTTTTTCTTTGAATTTGACTTATAAAATAAGCAATTTAGTTTAATATTTTAGTTTTCTAGAAGAATACTAAACCTGCCAAGACCCTGGTATTTCATGTCCCCAGAGAGTTAGAAGTCAAGAAACAACCTTTTTGCAAATGAATGAATGTGGGGTTTGTGGATACAATGAAGGGAAGAAAAGGGAGTCCTTTCTGGACTCCTTGTTTGATGCAGGCTCGGTCAGTACACATCCTCTCCTGTGGTCCTCACATTGCCATTTTGTGACTCATTTGCATGCTTTCACACATCTTCTAGACATATAGTAGTCCCTAGCTCTGCAGCTGAGATGATCCAAGCCCAGGTCTTCGTCAAGCCAACGCCTGTGTATCTAGTTAGTCATTACAATGAATTCCAAAAGGGCACTTGGAAATACCCAACTCCCCTTCCATAATTAAAAGGAAAAAGTTTTTTTCCCCTTACAAAATAATTGGCCACTGACCTAGCTGATCCCTGAATTTGTCCTAGGCAGGCTATCCAGTTACCTACCTACAAGAACAACATCTGGGACTATATTACTGGTATGTGTGGTGGCCTGGAGGGTTGGGTAAGTAAAGGGATTTTTTTTTTTTATTTAGTAAATTTTTTCATTTAATGCAAATAAGCATCAGCATTTTTCTGACCTATCATTCTTTTTTTTTATTTTCTAAGTTTTTTTTTATTTACATTCCAAATGATTTCCCCTTTCCTGTTTCCTCCCTCCCCGAAAGTCCCATAAGCCCCCTTCCCTCCCTCTGTCCCCCATTCAACCCCCTCTTGCTTCTCTGTCCTGGTAGTCCCCTACATTCAGTCTTTCCAGGACCAGAGGTCTCTCCTTCCATCTTCTTGGAAATCTATTGATATGCGAATTGTGTCTTGGGTATTCCGAGATTCTGGGTTAATATCCCCTTATTGGTGACTGCATACCATGTGTGTTCTTTTGTGATTGGGTTACTTCACTAAGGATGATATTTTCCAGTTCTGACCATTTGCCTAGGAATTTTGTGAATTCATTGTTTTTAATTGCAGAGTAGTATTCCATTGTGTAAATATACCACATCTTCTGAATCCATTCCTCTGTTGAGGGACATCTGGGTTCTTTCCAGCTTCTGGCTATTATAAATAAGGCTGCTATGAACATAGTGAAGCATGTGTCCTTATTGCATGCAGGTAAAGCCTCTGGGTATAGGCCCAGGAGTGGTATAGCTGGATCCTCCGGGAGTGTCATGCCCAGTTTTCTGAGGAACCACCAGACTGCTTTCCAGAGTGGTTGTACCAGCTTGCAATCCCACCAGCAGTGGAGGAGTGTTCCTCTTTCTCCACATCCTCGCCAACAACTGCTGTCTCTTAGCCATTCTGATTGGTGTGAGATGGAATCTCAGAGTTGTTTTGATTTGCATTTCCCTAATGACTAAGGATGTTGAACATCTCTTTAGGTGCTTCTCAGCCATTAGATATTCTTCAGGTGAGAACTCTTTGTTTAGCTCTGTACCCCATTTTCTAATAGGGTTACTTGGCTCTCTGGAGTCTAACTTTTTGAGTTCTTTGTATATATTGGATATTAGCCCTCTGTCGGATGTAGAGTTGGCAAAGATCATTTCCCAGTTAGTTGGTTGCCACTTTGTCCTTTTGACAGTGTTTTTAAAAGCATATTCTTGTACATCTGTCCTGTGTCTGAGTAACAATCGCCAATATGAGGAAAACTCTTTGGTTTTATTAAGTGCTCCAGGTGGTTCTCATAACCAGGCCAATTTGATTTTAGCTTAAAAATTAATTAGGAATTCACGAAAAAAAGGTGTCTACACTGTAACACAGTGGACTACAGTGGTGGTACCAGCTTGCGTTTTCAACCAGAAATGCAGTTTTGAAGTTTTTCAGTTGACAGTTGCCATGTGCAATTCAAGCCACAAAGGAAGTTATTGAAGGAATGATTTTAGGGAGTCAGAATCTTCAAGAAGGTGGAAGAGCCAAGCTTAGAAAGTAGCTAGGAATCTGCTAGCTCCCAGCCAGAATCACGCCACAACTCTATTTAGTGAGCACACAGTGGCTGTGTCCAGAGCCGTGTATCCCTCTGACCTGCCGACTCCTCTGGTCATGCAGGCCCAGGTCATGAATCCCCTTGGATTCTGCAAGGAATTCTCTATGGTTTCAGCATTTGGGGCTGGTTGTTAACAGATCAGAAGTAGTTGGTCTAGAAATGAGCAGCTGTGTTTGGCCACCCAGCCTTCGCAGATGTAGTTACTTCCTACTGCTGTCTTGCTGCCTTAAATGGCCATGAATTACAGGGTAGGCAGATCAGAAAACCCAGAAGTGGAGCTGGAGCGAAATTCTGTAGTCTGTGTTTAGGGATAATAAAGAAAAGCCAGTGACATGTAAGCCAAGTTCAGAGAACACATGAAACCAGGAAAGCTGCACTTAGCAGAGCACAGAGGTTTGTCTGCCGTGGGCCAGAGCAAGCGGAGGACAGAGGTGTGTCTGCTGTGGGGCAGAGCAGTGCTTTAAAGACCATGAAAGGCAAGTTAGAGCTCAGCTATAAAAATAGAGCCTGTCTGAGATAAAAATAAATAAAAATAAAAATCTTCCCCAAACCTGGCTGGCAATAGCATTTATGTCATATATGACATGCAAAGGCTTGAAAATCACATATGAAGGTTTAATTCAAGTGTACAAAGAAGTCTAAGCTAGGAGGTGGTTGAACATTGAAGTAGGTAAATAAACCCAAAGGGTCAACTACTTTCAATTAAACATAACTCTACATTTTAACTAAGTACACAGATTTAACAGTAAAGTTTTATTGGCTCATATAAATTATTATTACGTTTGTTTAACCTACTTGTGATGAAGTAATCTCGAGAATGTTTTCTTGGGGACCAGTTCAGAATGAAAAAAAAAAAAAACCTAACCATGTTGAATGATCATAGGGAGGCAGGCATGGTAGTACACACTTGTAACGCCAGCACTTGTGGGGAACAGACAAGAGAATCAGGAATCCCCCCCCCCCTACGTAGAAAATTTGAGGCTATCCTGACTTGCATTAACTCTTACACTTGGGTGAATGTGTCAATTGGGCCTGCATCCTCTATGATATCTTCTCTGCATTTTGACCAGTTAAGGATCTCAGTAATAGTCTCTGTTGCAGAAAAGTGCCTTTTTTGATGAGGGGTGAGGGCTACACTTATTTGTAGTCATAAGGATAAGTATTTAGAAACAATTAAAATTTATATTGGTTAGCAAATGGCAATATCAAATTCTCTTGGGACATGTGGCCTCTTCAAACACAGGTAATTGGCTAGGTTTAGTATCAGACTCGAAGCCTGTTGGTTGGGCCTAAAATCCGCTAGACAGCTATTGACTCTTGTCAAGACAAAAATGCCACTGTTGCACCAGATGAGGTCATTGTCGTGGGTCCTGGTTTATAGGCTTTGCAGCTGGGTAGGACCATCTATTGCTTTCCTCTTTTGGCAGTGTGCATAACAACTTCAAAGGAAGGAGGCTCCTGGATCAATTCCAGCTCAGCTTCTCCAAGTCCTGTTTCCAAAGGGTGCCTTGTCTTCAGCAATAGCATTTCCCTTCAAGTTCCAGGAGCCAAGCAAAGGCCATAGCAATCATCTATATTGTCTGGGGATGACTCTTGGACTCTCCTACCCAAACACTCTTCAGGAAGTCTCCTATTCCTGGTACAGGGATTCTTGTTAAACAGTGTATGGTTTTTGGGAAAAAATGTACAGTAACTATATAAATTTGTGTGTGTGTGTGTGTGTGTGTGTGTGTGTGTAGGGAGGTATTATAAACTAAAGTTTGTCTATGGCTTTTCAAACATCCTTAGTGTTATTTATCCCTTGCCTCCCTCTACCTCTTTATTACCCTTTCTTCCCACTCCCGGATAGAGCCCTCATTTTTCCACTGTCTCTTACTGTCAGAATTCATCTTTACTGTGGACTTTCCTCCATTTTAAACTATAACTGTCACTTTGCTGTATCTTCTACCTCAGCTGCAGTTTCTTGTTTCCCACCAATGTGATATTAATTACTGGCATCCTAGGCAAGTGTAAGGTGATGACCCTGCTACCATACACTGTGCAGGTGACTCTGACATGCTGTCTATCAGTACTGACTATGGGGGTTGGCCTACAGCCTGGCTGGTCGGTTCCTTCAGGCTCCGACACTCTTTCTTTGTTTCTGAGGATAAACATTTATATTTGTGTTCACTTTTTTTCTTTTAAAGTGCCAGTGATCATTTTCAACTTTGGCTCAAATATATAGTTTCTATGGCAATTACTTCTCTACATAAAAAACTTGTAACTTTGTTTTCCCATCATTTTCTTTTGCTTATCTTTTGAAATATGCATGCTCAATATTTAAATGAATATGTTAATTCTGCTCCGTATAGTTATAAGACTGATGTAATGGGCTGTCAATGGCAGCTGAATCTTTATGCTAAAGTTTAGTTCTTTCTGGAAAAAAATAAACATGCAAAATAAAAATTTGAGGACTAAATTCTTAACTCCCTTTTAGAAAAGATTTATTTACATGGGTTTTGTAATTTTATGTTTAGTGCACACTAATACTACTTTCAAAATGCACAATTTATCTCAATTGATTACAGTCCCTTCAGAGGTCATTGTGACCCACCAATCAGTCCACTTACATGATTTTCCTTGTACCTGGTAGAATAAAGTGTCCTTTGCTCTTTGTCAGCAGTCACAAATCCTGGAAGACACAGTTCAGATAAATTATCTTGGCATTGTTACTTCTTTTTGAATCTATTTAACCAACTTTCAAATTTATCTCAAGTAAAAAAAAAAACTTTGAAACGTTTTTCTTTTAGTAAGCTGTTTGGTTTAATAAATGATAGTCTTTTAATGGTGTTTTTTTATGTAAAATACTTGAATATCCTAATTAAATGTTTTAAAAATAGCATTATTGAGGTATAATTTATGTATTTTCAGATTTGCCTGTTTTAGGTATGCAATTTATTGATTTTAGGCTCTGCACAGGATTACATGACAGTTGGTCGCCATGATCTCAACCTTCCCAATGCTGTGACCTTTAATACAGCTCCTCATGCTGTGGGGACCCAACCATAACATAAGTTTTGCTGCTACTTCATGACTGTAATTTGCTACTGTTTTGAATTGTACTGTAAATATGTGTATTATCCAATGATCCTAGGAGATCCCTGTGAAAGGGTGGTTTGACCCCTAGGGGGGGTCACACCCCACAAGTTGAAAACCTCTGTTTTAGAGTATTTTTGTCCTTTTCATAATGTTTTGAGAGTCTGGAGAGATGGTTCAGTGGTTAAGAGCACTGGTTGCTCTTGCAGAGGCCTGAGTTTGATTCCCTGAAGCCACGCGGCGGCTCACAACTACTCTCACTCCAGTCCCAAGGAATCGCTGCTTTCTTCTGACCTCCACGGGCACTAGGCATGCATGTGGTGCACATACATCCAGGCAAAATACTCATACACATAAAATAATGAAATGAATACATCTAGAAAACTCTTCAGAAGAAAGAAAGAAGCTTCAAGGGACATCAAAACGACTTAGCAGGTCAAAAATGCTTGCGTAAAGGATTCCTGGCACTCTGTAAAATTGAAGAAGTGAACCAAATCCACAGAATGTTCACTTATCTCCACACATATGCTATGGCATACATATACCTGCCCATCACACACACACACACATCCTTGAGACCATTAGCAGCCTTCCTTTTGTGTCCTTGTACCCACCCCACTCCAGTCACTATTGTAGGTCTATTCCAGACATTTCTTAAAATAGAATCATGCAATGTGTGGTCTTTCTGTATGCTAACATAGTGTTTGTGTGTCTCATCTATGCAGAAATATGTGTAAACACTGTATTCCTTAATTCTCTAGTAAAGTGGGAAATTTAGCTGGAGTGGGGGTGGGGCAGGGACAACAGATGGGCCAATCCAGGGGTCAGCATCTGCTTCCTGTGCCTGCATATTTCTGCAGCTGGCCCTTTGCTTTGGCTCTTTCCTTACCTGTTCTCCTACAATCCACCATGGTCCATTGAGAATCTGTTAGGTGGAACATTCTGTAGATCTCTAGGGTTTAGCTCTGAAGTTTCTCTGTCGATTTTTAGTTTGGAGAAGTATCTGAAGGTGGGGATGCTATATATAACTCTCATACTACCTTATTCTTTATGTCTTTCATTGTTCTTTGTTTAAAATGGGCGTTCCACTACATTGGTGCATAGTGTTTGTAATTGTTAGATACCTGTCAAGTTGTTCCCTTTATTAATATGTAGTTGGCTGCTTTATCTATTCTGATTCATTATGATTTGGAATCTACTTTTTCAGGTATCAACAGCTGTATCAAGTTGTTTGTTTCATGGGTTTTTTTTTTTTTGACGTTCAATTTTTTCCCCCATTTGTTGAAAATAATCTTTTCTTATTGTTGGGCGTTGGTGAGCTTAGCTCAACGCCCCCAGCTGAGCTGTTCGCACAGGTTTCCTGAGAGCGGAGCATCCTGCTCAGCTTGATTTCTGTCTTCCCGCCCCGTGTGGTAGGGACTTGCCAGGTGCCTGACCTATGGCTAGGATTGTTTTTCCCTGTTGTTTTTCACCCGCCTCTAGTATATATTGCTGGTCCCTCAGTAAAGCTTTGGCATTCTCCTCACCAGAATGACCCGAGTCTGTGTTTTCTGTTAATCCCCCAGGCCTACGCCGGATATTCGGTACCGTGGCGGCGCGGGCGCCATCATCTTATCTGTTATGTTCTGATCACAGTTTCTTCTCCTTCTACTCCTCTAACCTCCTCCCCACCTCCCATCCCATCCCTTTTTTGTCTTTCATTCAAAATGATAATAATAGTAAAATAAGATAAAACAAAAACTCCAACACATCAAAATTAGACACAGAAATGGAAGGGCAGAGCCCATGATGAGAAGGTACAAGAAACAGAGACCCACTCATTCATACACTCGGGAATCTCATAAACTGGAAGCCATAATATATATGCAAAGTACCTGTAGGGTACAGAGAGAGAAGAAAATACATGTAAATAAAATAAAAATAAAAATCAATACGATGAAATGAAAACGAAACAAAACAGGAAGAGTACTGACGAGACATTATGAGACAAGGGAGCTCCAAAGCTGCTGCTGAACTCTCTCGGCATCTCCTGCTAGGTGCAGCCGGCCCTGAGGAGTACTTTATTCCCCACTGTTTTATCCCTTGGAGGCAAACTAAGTTTTCATTTGCAAGTGGTATCAGTTGGAGATGGTTTCTGGGTTAAGGATGGGGGCATGCATCCCCTTTTCCTTTCAGTATAGGACCCCAACCCATGCAGGCCCTATGCACAACAGCCTTGGTCTCTGTGTTAGCATGTACGTAGATACTGTTGATTTAGGGGGCCTGTTGTTTCCTTGCTGTCCTCCACCCCAATCTGGCTCTCACACTCTTCCCAAGTTATCTCCTTCAGGGTTCCCTGAGCCCTGTGGGGAGGGGATTAATGGAGATATTCCATTCAGGACTGAGTGTTCTAAGGTCTGTCATTCTCTCCATAATGAATATATGGCTGTGGGTCTCTTATGTTCACATTGGCTGCAGGAGGAAGCTTCTCTGATGACTGAGCAAGGCACTGATCTATGAGTACAGCAGAATGTCAGAAGGCATTTTCTTGCTATGTTTTTTGTTGTTTGTTTTAAGTTTTATAACAGTAGCATTTGGTTTTACTCTAGGTCTTTGGACTATATAGTGTCTTTCTGAGTATGGAATATCTCACTCAGGATAATTTTATTTTTTCAAGTTCTTTCCTGTGAATTTCATTTCTAGGCCCTTCTGGGTTTTTGAGTCTCTATTGAAAAGTCAGGTATAATTCTAATATGTCTGCCTCAATATGTTAGTTGGCCTTTCTCACTTATAGTTTGTCTTAGTTAGGGTTTTATTGCTAAGAAGAGACACCAGGACCACAGCAACTCTTATTTAATTGGGGCTGGCTTGGGGTTTCAGAGGTTCAGTCCATTATCGTCATGGCAGGAAGCATGGCAGCAGGCAGACATGGTGCTGGAGAAGGAGCTCAGAGTCTACATTCTGATCTGAAGGCAGCAGAATAAGACTGAACTCCATATTGGGTGGAGCCTGAACACAGATCTCTCAAAGCCTGCATGCACAATGACACACTTCCTTCCAACGAGGCCATCCCTCCTAATAGTGCCACTCCCCTCGGGCCAAGCATTCAAACACCTGAGTCTTGGGGGCATTCCTATTCAAATCACCACACAACTTTTAACATTCTTTCTTTGTTCTGTACGTGTCCCGTTTGATTATGTGCCATAGGGAATTTCTTTTCTGGTTTAGTCTACTTAGTGTTCTCTATGATTCTTGTACTTTGATAGGCATCTCCTTCTTTAGGTTATGGAAATTTTCTTTGATTTTGTTGAAAATATTTTCTCTGATTTTGCAATGGGTTGTTTCTTCTTCCTCTTCCTCCTCTTCCTCCTCACCTTCTTCTTCAATTCTTTATTTGTTTCTCATTATGGATAGTTGTGAGCCACCATGTGGTTGCTGGGATTTGAACTCATGATCTCTGGAAGAACGGTAGGTGCTCTTAAACACTAAGCCATCTCACCAACCCTTCTATTCTTATTCATAGATTTGATCTTTTCATGGTGTCCTGGATTTCCTGGATGTTTTATGCTAGGAATTTCTTAGACTTAACATTTTCTTTGATGGAGGCATCCATTTTTTAATCTTATTGTGTCTTCAATGTCTGAGATTCTCTCTTCCATCTTTTGTATTTTGCTGGTAAGGCTTGCCCCTGAGTTTCCTGTTTGAGTTCGTAAAAATTTCATTTTCAGATTTCCCTCACTTTGGGTTTTCTCTATTCTCCTTCTCTCTTCAGGTCTTCAACTGTTTTATTCCTCCCACTGTTTGTGTATTCATAGATTTCTTTGAGGGATTTATTCACCTCCTTTTTAAGGACTTCTGTCATCTTCATAAAGGCTAGTGCTTCAGCTGTGCTGCAGTACTCAGGACAGACCATGTCAGGGCTGCTGGCTAGTGGAGACACAAAGTCCTGGATGTTCACTGATTGGGTTTTTATGCTGGCATCTAGACATCTGCGTTTGAAAAGTTTGTAATTCTAGCTCCTGATAACTGGTCTTGTCTTTGTTGGGTGGGTTTTTATTCTTTGCTTTCTGTTGCCCTCTCTGGTTCTTAGAAGAGTGTGGTGGTTGTGTGTTACCTGATAGGAAATTCTTCGGGGAATCCTGATAGAGATGATCACTGGGGATTCTGGCTAAAATATGTTCCTAGGTATTGGGAGTTGACACTGGGATGGGCTAGGAGAGGGTGTTGAAGGGATGCATAGAAAGGAGGAAAGCAGGGTCACCAGGATCAGCTTACTCTAGTGGGAATAGGAGCAGAGAGTGAGGAGAGGCCACAGCAGGTATTTTGCCATAGAGCTAGAACTAGGGATGAGACAGGGAGGCTGGTTGGATTGGAGGGTAGAGGAAGGAAAGGAGAAGTTCTGCAATGAGCTTCCCCGCTTCCCTGGCTTCAGTGTCTTCTTTGAGTTTTTAGTGATGCTTTTTGCTGTGCATCCCCTATGCCCTAGGTTGACTCTTCAACTTCCCCTCTGTTCTTGTTTCAAAATCTTCATTTCCTTACCAATTTTTTTCTCCCTTAAAAAAAATTTTCTCCTCCAGTTTTTTTTTTGCCAACATTCTTATTTACATCCTAAATTTATTTTTTTTCTTCTTTCATTTGCTAATCTAAGTCCTCTTTGTGTCCATTGGCCCTTTTTAAAAATAGAGCCTTTTTCTTGTATCTCACCAATGTTTTGATGATTAACGAGGAGCTGTGAGCACATCACAAGTGGATTTTCTTTCATTTTCTCTGTTTCTTTGTTGTGCTTTGCTTGTCTTTCAGGTTAGTTGTGTTCTCCAATTTTTTTTTATTTTTTTATTTTTCTTGTTTCTTCACTGTTTTGGTTTCATTTCACACAATCTTCCTGGTAAGTTATCTTCACTTGAGCTTATTATGCTCCCCACTGCTATTCAGGGAGCAGCAACTGTGGTAACGGGTGATTTGCCAAGAGACCTGAGGCAAATTTCTGTAGAAGACACGTGTGTGCCCTTCCTTTGCGTGCCCGATAAGGTTCAGATGTATGAGATGCTGATCTGGGGCCATGTAGTTTCTAATCTTCAGAGATAGGTGTATTCTTAATTAATAATTAAATCACAAAGCAACGGAAGAATGGGAAAGGAGAATGAAGTGTGAACGAGAGGAACGGGCCTGGGCTGGACGTCAGGAAGTTATGGGCTGCATGGTTGAGTAGGGAGAGGTGAAGGGAGGCGCCGAACGCCTGTTTAATTGAGACACAGGCTAAAACAGAACAACTAAACAAAGTTAAAAGAAAAAAGTGCAAATTAAAACAAAGTAGGAAGATGTTACAACCTGGGCGGGCTCTTTTTAGTTGGGATGACGGGCTTCTTGCTCACACTGTCTTTTTGAACCAGTTTCTGCAGCTGCAGGAAGGACTGCTAGTGTCAGTAAGCCATCAAGCCACTTAAGTCTTTCCTGCCAAGAGCTTCTGCAGGGGTTCTCTTGTCTGATGCCAGTTACAATTTCATCTCTGATGTTTTATGCATCGTTATTTCCGTGACCCTTTCTGTGACTGTGGCTATGTAGACTAAGAAGACCTGCCCACGCAGCCCACACAGCCCACTAAACCCACTCAGCCCATGCAGCCCACTTAGTCCATACAGCCCACGCAGCCCACACAGCCCACTCAGTCCACACAGCCCACTCAGTCTACACAGCCCACTCAACCCACACAGCCTACTCAGCCCACGCAGCCTACTCAGCCCACGCAGCCTACTCAGCCCACGCAGCCCACTCCGTGCTCTCATACTTGGCCTTTTTCGCTTGATGGACTCTTCTAGCCATGCCTGGCAGCAGTCTGCAGCCCCACCCAATTCTGCAGTGCGTGGCTTCCTTCCCATGTCGCCACCTGCCCAGGCCTGTTGGAGCCAGTTCCTTCCCAGCTGTTCACTGCAGGGTACTAATGGAGAATCCCAGTTTCCCATCCACTTCACACTTGGGTCTCCATAGCTGCGCTGCTCTTGCAGTCTGGGTACCCACTGTATATCCAGGCCCTGGTCACATCTCAAAGGCCTGGTCAGCCTTTCTCCTCCTTGCTGCATTTTATCCTTCATCTTCATTTTTGTCAGGAGCAATTTGTGTAATTAGAAAGCAACAACAGTAGCAGCAGCAACAACAAAACCCCCACCTACAAGGAGTGTAATTTTTGTCTTATGTAAGATATAGGTTATGAGTCATACATTAAATTCACAGCACAGATGCCTTCTAGAATGATCCTTCTACAAACAATCACATTTAAGTATCACCTGTCTTCAAAACAAAACAAACACCCGTCCTTGCTAATGTTTTCCTCTCCATCTACATTAAAGCCTTTGTCCTACCTATAGGATCAGACAATGTTTGTTTACATGTTTTCCGTTTCAACCTCATTTAGTTCCTCCCCACACCAAGTTTTCGCCTTTTTTCCCTTGCTTTCTTCTGCTTTATATTTTGCTTACACAGAGCAGAACTTATTAGTCTTCATGATACAGAAGATACTCATTTGTGGCTCATGCAAGCAAGACCAGTCTCTAAGCCAGTGGGTCTCACTGTGGATAGTTGACTCCTTTGAGGTGGCTCATCAGATGTGAGGGTCACCACAACATATAAAAGGGAACATATTAGGAAGCTTAAGAACCAGGGCTCTGACAATATATATCCATAAACATTTTCAAACAGAAAAAAAAAATAATGTAACAAATGTGTAAAGTGTGCCTGAACAAATGTGTGTGATCTCATTACTTGGATCTAACAAATGATAACATTTTACATTTAACAGTTACCTTAGTTCCCCCAAGAAACTGTTAAGGAAAACAAGCTAATTAGAGACCGCACACCCATGTACAAGAGCAAGGTCCTTAAGGTGGGAAGTGATGAGCTTCCCAGTGGACTTGGAAGGGGGGCTTGATTCCAGCACAGCAATAGGTGGCACACAATGTGCCTGTCACTGCTCTCCCTCCTGGGCACATGCGAAGTCCCTGAAGGCTGAGAGCCCTGAGCAGGGTGCCTGAAGCTATCCAGTCGGAACGAGCAGAGGCAGGGCTTGAAGCTAGGCAGTGGGCTCTAACACTCATGCGCAGCACCTCTGGAATGCTAAGTGTTGAATTGTGTTAGAAGCTTCAGAGTTAGCTTGGGTTTCTTTATCTCTAACATTAAAAATTTTTGTTAGAGCCATTGGGGTTTTTTTTTATGGTTGAAATTCATTTATTGTTGTTGAGACGAATAATTTTTGTGACTCAGAATCTTCATTGAGGTCATCTTAACCCTTTAAAATTGCAACTGCCATCTATGGCCAAACTACTCTGAACATGCCCCATCTCATCTGATCTTAGAAATTGCAACTGTCAGATCAAGCATAAGAAATTTAAATGTTTTTTATCCTGCGTCTTTGAATTCCTTTATGCCTGTTTATTTTTCCAACTTGCTACTTGAACCTTGACTTATATTTTTTCCACCAAATAGCACTTTGAACCAAAATTTAAGATTGCGGATGTTTTCTTTATATTAGGAGTTTTTAAATCTTGAAACTTCTTTCTACCCTTTGAGGTGTATTTATTGTCTTCTTTGATATTATCATATGCCTATTATTATACTTTCCAAGTGACTATTAAAGCTTTCTATATTCCTATAAAATAGTTAACCATGAATACCTTTTGTATGTGCAGTTTCTCAAAGCCTTTCAGAATCACAGGATTCTTTCAAATGACTAATTACTGCAAATCTGGTGCCTGTGTAATGCTATCCAGCAAGCAGCTGCTTCATGTTGAAGAGAGGCTAAGAGCTCTTTCTGGTTTTGTTCATTTAAAATCATTTGCTTCTTATTTAATATCTGCAAAGAACGCAGTCACATCATCATAGAATGTGCTGTTGTAAATTCTGGATTGTTTCCATGGGTTCCGCCTTACATCTGCGTGGTGTTTAGACCACTGCTTCCTTTCTCTTCCTAGTCATTCAGGGCCTTTCGCCTCATAATCCAATGTCATGCTGAATGACAGAAAATTGAAGTTGAATTTATTTGACTATAGAGAAGGACTGCTCAGAACAATGCCCTTATTTGAGAACTCCTTGCCTTCAGAAACTGAAGAGCTGTTTTGTGCAGGTGGCTTAGACTCTCTGCTGCTTATTCTCACTGTGTTCCTTTATTTGTTAAGGACAGGAACTGGGCATTCTGCTTCTGGAAACAAAGGACGCTGCTAGTCTACTCCAACCTTTAATAAGCCTGTGGGATGCGTACATATCATTCAGAACCACAGAGACACATCCTATGTTTTTTGTCTTTTAAAATAACCCTTAGCACTTCCTGATTACAAAAAATACAATGAAAAAATGAAAGGCAGCCATGAAAATATGCAAACTCCCAAGATCACACCAGGGGGCTTTTTACATTGTGAGATTTTCATAATGTTTCATAGTGTTTCCTCTGCTCTATGTGATGTTTTTCTGCTTAAGTAAAGGCTTTCTTGGTCGGCACTGCTTATGTTTCTGTTTACTTAATGTGACAACCTTCGTGGGTTCTTGTTTTTAAAGGTAAAACATTTACTTTACCAATATTCAGAGCTGTTGTAAGACATGTGGCGAACAACCATGGAGGCAGTGTCTCCTCTGCTGCCTCTACACTGTGAACCACAGACTAACCTATGTTTATTCTGAGAGTGAGAGGGGAGCAGAAACATGTGGAGAAAGAATATCCTTTGTAAAGAGCACACCAGCCTTGTCATTATTCCTGCACAGGGGCACGTGGCATAGGTTGTTTTATTTGGGACCTGGTAAATTCTGGAACTCTAATGCATCTGTAGATTGAAATGTTAGCTTCAGAATACTTTTTGTTCTTATTTTATGCACATTGGTGTTTTGTCTGCCTGTATGTCTATGCAAGAGTGTCAGATCTTGGAGTTACAAACATTTGTGAGCTGCCATGTGAGTGCTGGGAATTGAACTTGTGTTCTCTGGAAGTGCAGTCAGTGCTCTTAACTACTGATCCATCCCTCCAGCCCCGTTTTTTCCCTCCCTTCCTTCCTTCCTTCCTTCCTTCCTTCCTTCCTCCCTCCCTCCCTCCCTCCCTTCCTTCCTTCCTTCCTTCCTTCTTTCCTTCTCTCCTTCCTTTATTCCTTCCTTCCTTTCTTTTAATAGAATACTTTTTAATGTTACCAAAATGAGCTTGAATTACTGGCTATTTTTAGCAAATGCTACTCTACTAATTCTCAGGTAATTGAGAATTAATTACATAAAATTTACATACCAAGTAACAGTTCTCTGGGAATTTAAAGCTAATCAGTTTTAACTATTGCCATAGAATAACCAACTATATCCCATGGACTCAGATCCGCTCAGGACTGTATCCTGACAGAAGCACAAATGAGCATCCAGCAAGAAAGCAAGATTGTTGTCTGTGTTGTTTGTTAGTCACAAGGGCACCACATTTGTCTTTATTCTTTCACCAGTAAAGTAATGTTTCTCATTTTGTAATGTATATGTCTTTAAAAGTTGAGAGACTGTAACTGACCTAGAACAAGGCTCACCACACTCCTTTGACAAACAAATTTGTTTTCTGTTTCAGGAGTCAATGTAAGCAAGAATGTCAGGCAGAACTACTCAGTTTGGACCCTGGATCACTTGGCAGTTTGCTGAATGATCCTACTTCCATCTTTCCTCTTTCTACTTATAATAATCAAAATGCCTACTTTCTCTTCCTAGTAACTGTGACCACAAATGAACAAAGGCAGGGCAAGCATAGCATCCACCAGGAAGCACCAGCTCCTCCCTCTTCAGAGGGGAATACCATGCTCAGCACTTGGGCATAGCATCCCATCAGTGAACACCAGCTCCTCCCTCTTCAGAGGGGAGTACCATGCTCAGCACTTGGGCATAGCATCCCATCAGTGAACACCAGCTCCTCCCTCTTCAGAGTGCAGCTAACCTGCCAGCCTCCTGCCTGCAGCCTACTGTGCTTAATTACACAGTGGCATGGAATAGAACATCCAAAATAAGGTTCCTGGGTTTTGAGAGATTTTTACTAAAAACTGTATTTCATATTATTTTCTCTTTTGTCGTTGGGAAAAGGTGTAACCTGAACATATCATTATTAGTCCATAGTTGGATCTTGTTTTGAGAGGCCTCCCCCTCAGCAGACTTAAACTTCTTCAGAAAGATTGCCTGCTGGCTGGCTGGCTGTTTTCCTGATTTCAAGAATGGAAAAATGCACTCAGAAAGGGTCTCATTTTTTTTTCTCTCTTCATCTGAAAAATGAGACAATTGGAACCAGTCTGGCATTTTGAAGGAATAAAATTAAATAATGCATGTGGGAAGATGTTGCTCAAAGAACACAAACATCTCATTTAGATAAGGGGTGAAGTTTAATAATTCTGTTGTACAATGTGATGATTATTAGTCAACAGAATTATTTAAAAGATTTTAAGAGTAAATTTGAAATGTATTGGTGAAGTGTGTTAATAAGTTTGAGTTATCCATTCCATAATGTATACATGTCACAAAATTTTACATGTTCATTAAAATAGTTAAAAATATAAAAATAAAGGTTTTTAAATAAATACCTAGAAAACTTTTTTATTTATTTTATTTATTTACATTTCAAATGTTATTCCCTTTCCCTGTTTCCCCTCTGCAAACCCCCTATCCCATTCTCCTTTACCCTGCTTCTATGAGGGTGCTCCCTCACCTACCTACCCAACCACTCCCACCTCACCGCCCTAGCATTCCTCTACACTGGGGCACCAAGTCTTCACAGGACCAAGGGCCTCCCCTCTCATTGATGCCAGATAAGGTCCCTTCAGCTCCTTCAGTCCTTCCCCTAACTCCTCCACTGGGGTCCCTGTGCTCAGTCCAATGGCTGGCTGCAAGCCTCCACATCTGTATTGGTCAGGCTCTGGCAGAGCCTCTCAGGACACAGCTATATCAGGCTCCTGTCAGCAAGCACTTCTTGGCATCCACAATAGTGTCTGGGTTTGGTGTCTGCATGTGGAATGGATCCCCAGGTGGGGCAGTCTCTGGATGGCCTTTCCTTCAGTCTCTGCTCCACTCTTTGTCCCTGTATTTCCTTTAGACAGGAGCAATTCTGGGTTAAAATTTTGAAGATGGGTGGGTGGCTCCATCCCTCAACATGGGGGCGGTGAGGAGACATGACTAACCTCTGTAGATGGTCTCCCTCCCCTTTGTAGGGTATTTCAGCTGTCATCCCTGTGGGATCCTGGGAGGCTCTTGCTTTCTTGGCATCTGGGATTTGCTGGTGGCTACCCCCAGTTTCCCATCCCCCATTGCTACACACCACTATTCAATTTCCTGACCCTCTGTACATCTCCATCTCCTCCCATACTTGATTCTTCCCCTCTTCCCCCTCCTCCTCTTCTCTTCCTCCCAAGTCCCTCCCACCCTCTACTTCCCTTGATTGTTATGTTCCCCCTTCTAAGTAGGACTGAAGCATCCACTCTTTGGTCTTCCTTCCTCTTGAGCTTCATGTGGTCTGTGAGTTGTATCGTGGGTATTCCATGCTCTTAAAAATATGGAATGCTTCTTGAATTTGTGTGTCATCCTTGCACAGGGGACATGCTAATCTCTGTATCGTTCCAATTTTAGTATATGTGCTGCCGAAGCGAACACCCTAGAAAACTCTTATGAGAACATTTGTTTAGAGTGAATTTGCCTTCTGATTTGAGAAACCAGCTCATTAAATAGATAGACAGACAGACAGACAGACAGACAGACAGACAGACGGGAAAACATGTTAAAGACTTACATAGAAGTTTGGTGCATGTATATAGCTTCATTAAAAATGTCAAATTTACTATTAAAAGTAGGATATTAAAATGTTTGTGGTAGCTAGAATATAATAATTTGATAATTCCCTTGTTTTGAATGATTTTTTCTGTATAAACTGGTTAGTCCATTTGTGTCGTTTCCTTTTGTACCTTAAATGCTCAGGGAGTTAGGTGGAGTCAAGGTTCAGACCACAATTCTCACAACAGCCTACTGGCAGGACTGAGATAAGCCAAGACTCAACACACACTACACATGGCTTCTGGAATAATCCTTCTCAAATATTCCCTAAATTTCCTAGATGACGACTGTGTGGAAACCAGTTGCCCATGCAGTGTTCGCTTGCCTTTTGAAGTTATTAAAATGCCTTTTAGATGCTACTCAGAGTTAAACTATCAACCACGAACATGGCATGTGATTTGTCTTTCATTTCTTTTTTTTTTTTTTTTTTTTTTTGGTTTTTCGAGACAGGGTTTCTCTGTATAGCCCTGGCTGTCCTGGAACTCGCTTTGTAGACCAGGCTGGCCTCGAACTCAGAAATCCGCCTGCCTCTGCCTCCCAAGTGCTGGGATTAAGCCTCAGTAGGTTTGGGGACAGAAGCTCAGACAACCAAACATTTTAAGAAGTGAGTCCCTTGATCAGAAATATATGGAGTGTGCCAGCAACACAAATTTTCTTGAAAACACTAGAGAGGCTAACCTGTTGGGTGCTTGCAAATAAGCCTGACAGGTGACGGGAGGAAAGGCCAGCTGTGTGGGCTGTCATGAGGTCATGGGCATGTTGCACAGACCGATACAGGCAAAGTGGAAGGAACACCTGCGCTGTTCTTAGGAAGCTAGAGGGGATCGCTTCTCGGCCTTTTGGCTAAGATCAAGTGTAGGAAGCTAGAGGGAAACTTCAGAGGGGTTTAGTTGAGTTTATAAAAGCACCTAGACACTGGTGTAGTGGTAGTTTTTTAGCTACATTGCTTTGGCTCCCAGCTGGTCGAATGTGTGTACCCACCCATCCAGAGCTATCTGGATTCATGAATGGAAGACACAGACACAGACACACATGCACACACACACAGTTAATTTTTGAAATGCTGTGACTAGTTCAAAGGCTGGGCACCCCTAAATCTTCCCTTGATAGAAAATGTGCAGTGGATCTCTGAGTTTGAGGCATGTAGGGTAGTTGACTACACTACTTTGACTCCCAGTGGGTTGTATTCATGCATGAAAGACAGAGAGAGAGAGAGAGAGAGAGAGAGAGAGAGAGAGAGAGAGAGAGAGAGAGAGAGAGAGAGAGGAGAGAGAGAGAGGAGAGAGAGAGAGAGAGAGAGAGAGAGAGAGAGAGAGAGAGGAGAGAGAGAGGAGAGAGTTCATTTTTGATATGAAGACTGTGCACTCCTAAACCTTCCCCTGCTAGAAAATGCTCCCCTCCTGTACTCCTGAGACTCCTAAACCTTCCCCTGCTACCCCAGGCCCAATTGGAGAAGTGGCCAGTGGCCACTTACCTGAATTCTTACATGACTGGTTGCCTTTCTCTCCTGCAGCTCTTACGTCCCATCCCTTCTCCCCTGAGTCATGGTGACTCCCCTTTCCTTCCAAAGCAGTGTAGCTAAAAACTACTGCTACACACAGTATACTAATGGCCATGCTGTGTCATTTCAGATTTACAGTGTCAAGTGGAGGCACTTGGGTTGAGACTTCAGAAGACAGCGAAGGAGCTGGACAACTGTAAAGAGATGCTCATGTAAGCTGTAACACTAAACAGCTGTAAGAATGGTTTGTCCATTGATGTGTCACAAAACTAAGATGTTGGAAAGACCCCAAAATATCATCAAAGCAATGGTTCAGTTGTAGGTGACGGTCTGCTAAGGCTTCTTGTGACTCTGTTGTAGCCTGAAATGATTATTGATGGGCCTGTTACTTTTTTAACTCAGTAAACTGTTTATGTCCCCCAGGCAAGAACCTATGAGTTGTTTCTTGACCTTTCTAGGCTGAGATCAAGTCGAGAAGGTTACCTTAGCTATGTATCACTGATTTCTCTTGATGTTCAAATGAAGGAATTCTCTCATTTTTTTCTTATATTCATTACTGTCCACAACATTTCATTTAAATTTTCTGAGTTGTTGTTTCTTAAAATATCTAATTTCAAGTTCAAAAAGGAGTGGTTTTGAAATGTTGACTATGTTTTATGATAATGAGGAGGAAATATTGGAAATCAAATGATAACAAAATGACCTTATAAAATGTCCAGTGGTAGGTTAGTGGCCCAATGGGTCAAGCACTGTGTAAAACCCTGTGTTTTGAATACCTAGTGCCCACTTAAAGTCAGGCATGCCGCACCTGTCTAAAACCTCAGTGTTCCTGTGATGAGATGAGAACCAGAGGCAGGAGAACCTTTAGAATTCATAGAATCCATGATATATGTGAGTGCAAAGCAACAGATGCTATTGAAAACAGGGTAGAAGGTAAGGACCTCCACATGTACACCATGATGCACACATGCCTACACATGCCTACACACACACACAGAGGCATCTTACAGAGAGAGAGAGGGAAAGAGAAGTAACATACACATATAAAAAAGTACCCAGGGCAGTATTTGTTTTAAAAAATAATTTATTTCAGGAATTTTGAAAGACTACTTAATGTATAAACATGGTATATCTATAATTATAATGCTAAAATAAAATGCACATGATCTTTGAAAAAAAGACCATTTTACTCCTTGATGTATAATCTGTGAGCCTGGTTTCAGTTCCTGTAGTCACAAGGCTCAGCCTCATAAATATAAACATTAGGATGCTAAGCAACCAAATGTTTGTGTTGACCATGGCTGTGCCTAAGAACAATGTGTTTAATCAAATATTGAACAACATAAAAAGGAGCAAATTCCAGAAATGCCTAATGAAATTAGTATATAGTTAGATTATTTGTAGCAAGTGCTTTGTTTTAGAAAAACAAGAAGTTAATAGTACAGTAAGACCAGAGGTTTGGTTACCTGGGTAGGATGCTGGGGTAAGCGATGAGACAGCAGGGAATTCTTGGTGCCTTTCTTTCTTGGTCACAAGAAGTAGGTTTCTGTGAGATAAGAAACATGACAGCAATTGCAAAAATAAAAAAGTCCCTCTTCTGTCTATAATCTCAGAGGACTGTGTCCATCTGGAAGTCTTGTGGAGACAGCAGCTTTATTAGACTGCAGCTACTTTGTGGTACTTGCTTCTTTTGTTAATACCATTAGTATAACTACATTTGTGTGTGAGTGTGTACATGTGTGTGTGTATGTGTGTGTGTATGCATGTGCATGCACTCATGCATGACTGTTCAAAGCACACACATACTATAGCACATGTGCAGACAGCAGAGACCAACTTATGAGACTCAGTCAGTTTCCTCCTTCCATCATACATGTGCAAGGGCTTAAACTCAAATCCTCAGGGTTGGAGACATGTGCCTTTACCTCTGAGCCCTCTCCTTGCTGACCCAACCCTTGCTCCTTGGAGCTCAGACAGTGTGGAGGGGAGGGGGACTGAAGAGATGCTGCTCTTTCAGAGGACCCAGATTTCCCAGCACTCACATCAAGCAGCTTAGAGCATGCTTCAACTCTAGCTCCAGGGACAGCCAACTCCTCTGGTCTCTGTGGGCACCTGTATTCACCTGCAGGTACACACACAGACACAGACACACACACACGCACACACACACACACACGCACGCACACACACACACACACACACACACACACAGACTAAGCTGAGATTGATTTTGTGATCATGCCAAAATGATGTTTATAGATAGGATCTTGGATAAGTAAGATGGATGCAAAAGGGAAGAACAAGAATAAAACTCATTGGTTGATACACAAGCTGAGATTTTTTTTTTCTGGAGTAGTTTTGCAAAGAATCTTTGTTTAATCAAGGAGCCATTTCATTTAACATTAACGTAAGCCTTGGGCTGTTTTGTTAACTGTACTTTTTATGATATTTGTAACCTGAGTACTGAGAAATGGTAGAAGTCAAGGCAGAGCAGGGCCAAGGAGGAAATGTGCCACCTCCTGACAGTCCATCACACTAACTGCTCATAAGGGAATTGCCCTAGGATTGCAGGAATACTGTGCTGTCGTATCAGCTTACAGAAGTGCTGCTTCCCAACCACGGGAGAACTGATTCAGTGAAAACTTGGATCGAGTGCCCACTTTTAGAAAACATGGGTTGTTAAAGAGCTACCTAAAAGGGTCCCTGGTGCTAGAGACCTTGCTTTATGCATGTCTGTACCTCCTCCGTCCATGCTCCGCCTGCATTCTATTTGCTGCTTGGAGTGAATGGGGTGCAGCTGGGGAGCCTCACTGTGCTCAGAGGTCACCAGCTCTCTCCACATGTTAGTATTTAATAGGTATGAATTTGTGTTTTTGACCAATGATAAATTTGAATTCAAAGTAATTTACTCAAAAATTTGATGTACAGGGAGCAGGAGAGATGGCTCAGCCATTAATAGCAACGACTGTTCTTGCAAAGGACCAGGGTTCACTTCTGCATAGTGCCTCACAGCCATGTCTAATTTCAGTTCCAAGGGATTCAGAGCCCTCTCCTGATCTCTGAGGACACTAGACATACAAATGGCATGCATACATACATACCATACATACATGTAAAACACTCATCTGATAATAAGGTAGAGATTTTCTATCCATAGTCAAACATCTTTGGTCTTTCAGAAATTAGAAAATGTTATAGAATCTTTGTTCTTTAAATTTTTAATTCTGACTTTTGTGGGTGCTGGTGACTTTTCTCCATTCAATTTGATGAAATTATTTGTTATTTAAAATTTTTAGGCCTGGGGAGGGGTTAGTTAAATGGTGGAGAACTTTCCCTACATGTGGGAGGCCCTGCACCTAATCCCTACCACTACAAATAAAACATATGCATTGAAAATAAGATTTTTCACAAATAGATAGAATTGGCTAGCTTTTCCCACGTAAGATTTTAAGAAAACATTTTCTATGGTTTATCAACATTGTTATATTATTTTCTGTGTTTTTGAGATGGGGTCTCCTGTAGCCCAGGCTAGCCTGAGACATGCTACTTTGCAAAGAATGACCTTGAACTTCTGATCCTCCTACTCCTATCTCCCAAATGCTAAGTCCTGGGATTACAAGCACAGACCACCATGCTCAGTTTTCTGTGGTGATGGGGATAGACCCCAGGGCTTCACGCATGCTAGACAAATGTTCTTCCAGCTGAACCACACTACAGCATTATTATTTGTTCTAACTGAAAACTGATTTTTATTTTTATTGGTTAGAAGGCTTTGACTACAGTCACTGAAATGAGGGAGTGACCAGTTGTGTTGATTCAGAGGCTCAGCAATATTATGAAGGGTTTTGATGCTCCTGCATATTAGTTAGGGTTCTGTTGCTGTAGTGACAGCATGGCCACAGCAGCTCTCATAAAGAACATTCAACTGGGGCTGGCTTACACTTCAGAGCTTTAGTTCATTATTTAGTTCATCACTGTGGGAAGTATGGTGGCACATAAGCAGACATGGTGCTGAGTGTTCTAGATCAGGATCAGCAGGTGAAAGAAAAGAGAAAGATACTGGGCCTGCCTTCAGCTTCTGAAACCCTGAAGCCCACCCCCCAGTGACATACTTCCTCCAACAAAGCCACACCTCGAAATGGTGCCACTTCCTGTGACCCTATGGGGCCGATTTTCACTCATTACATCTGCTCTGTTAAATGAACCACTGGAAAGAGAAATTGGCCTGGAAAAATGAGCTTTGACCTAGCAGTGTGTATCTCGATGGGTGATAACTGAAATTCTGAGACAAGGAAGAAAGCTATAAGGAATGTCACAAAGAATGCAGCAGTGTTTGCTGAGTTCTAGGGCATTAATTATGCTCTGAAAGTCAGGTTTGCAACTGTCTACAAACTCCATCTTTGTCATACTATCTACATAATTAGGGCAGGACTACCCCAAGATAATGAAAGATAAGAAGGCAGTGCGGGCCTATGATCCTAGCTACTAAGGAGATTAAATCAGAAGGAGCACAAGTTCAAGGCTTGCCTTAGCATTGTGTGACACTATTTCTGGACAAGAATAAACATCTCACTCCAGATCAGGACCTTACTATAGATCAAAGTATGGATGCAATCCACATCTAATT
The DNA here is from genome assembly GCA_036184795.1 of Tokudaia tokunoshimensis. NCBI lineage: Eukaryota > Metazoa > Chordata > Mammalia > Rodentia > Muridae > Tokudaia > Tokudaia tokunoshimensis. The sequence goes on along the minus strand of BTHU01000003.1, from coordinate 93,882,018 downwards.
GGTGAAACATGAGTTTCTTGGGGTTACTTTTGGAAGCACAAATGACTAAAAGATAGCTACATCTACAAAAATCTCCCTCAGCATGAGTGGCAGCTCACAAAAGCTGGTAACCTGGAGTATACAGCACAGCCTTTAGGTAACAGGTTGGAGAGTGTCTTTTTCAGGTAGTTTAGTTGGTCTGAACCATTTAAAGGTAGCTTAGTTATCTGAGCCCTGTTCAGGTGGCTTAGTTGACCTCTGCTCTTCCAGGAAGCTTGGCTGTTTCTGCTTCTTTCAGAAAGCTTGGCTGATGTATTAGTCAGGGTTCTCTAGAGTAATATAACTTATAGAATGAATCTAAGTGTATATATATATATACATATATAATATTTTTTAGATTGATTTAATAGCTAAGGTCCAGCTAATGCAACAATGACTGGCTGTGAACAGAAAGTCCAAGAATCTAGTAGTTCCTCAGTCTACAAGACTGTCTCAGCTGGTCTTCAGTATATGTTGGCATCCTGAAGAAGTAAGCTCTAATGCCAGTGAAGTCATGGACTTGCTAGAAAGATGAGGGTGAGCAAGCAAATATCAAAGGCTTTCTTCTTTCATGTCCTTACAAAGGCTACCAGCACAAGTTGTGGCCTAGATTAAAGGTGTGTCTTCCCACCTCAAGATCCAGATTAAAGGCCTGTGTTTTCCTACCTCAAAGATAAGGATTAAAAGTGAATCTGCCTGTTATAGTGAAGGTTGAATTCCTTTTCCAAAGATGTCATGACACAGCATAGAAAACTGGGTAGAAAGTCATCATCTCTCAGTGATGAAGGCCAAGGTCATGGTGTCAGCAAGGTTAGTTCGTTCCTTCTGAGAGCTATAAGAGAGACTCTGTTGCATATCTCTCTTGCTCCTGACAAGCTTTGGCATTCTTTGGCTTGTAGACTCATCACTGATCTGCTGCTTTTGTGTTTACATGTCTTTCTCAATATGTGAACTTCCCCTGTTAAAAGACACTGGCCTTGTTGGATTGAGGCTCATACATGTAAAAAAAAAAGGTGGGGGGCACTCTACCTACTTCAAATTAAGCAAAAATCCCTCACAGGCTTGCTCCCCTTTTTGGATTTTAGTTAATTCCAGATGTAGTCAAGTTGGCAACTAAGAATAGCCATCACAGGTGATCTTCCTCTTCCACCTAGCGCAGCTTGTTTGAGAGTGTCTTTTCATCCTTATGGTTTATATATACTTGGGGAGGGTGCTAGTGAATCTGATCAGTTTCAGGGACTTCCTGAAACTTCCTGAGCTTAACTAGTTTCCCTGTAGGATGTAATGTTTCACTTCCCTTTAGAACATCCTATATTTTAAGGAACTTCCTTTCAAGATGGAATGTTTTATTTGGAAGCAAATTGGTATACAACAATGGGCTACAGAATGTGTTTAAGACCAGCCTGAACAACTTAGAAGGACTGTGTCTCAAAATGAAAATTAGAAAAAGGGCTGGAGTTAATGCACAGTGGTAAAGAATTACCTAGCATGCATAAGATCCTAGGCATTATTTTTAATATATTTATATGATGATGTGAAATATATTTGCATTATGTTCATATATTATCAACAATATTATGAAGGGTTTTGATGCTCCTGTAAATATTAACTGTGCACACATGTATCAGGATAAAATAGATACAGATATACTGAGTGTGTGTGCATGTGTGTATTAGCATAAAGGCAGGTAAATAAGACAAGAAAAGCTACCATAGATGAGAACTTTTCAGGAACTTCGAAAGCTGATGCATAGAAAGGGCAGTAAAAGGGTTGACCTTAATGAGCCACGAGCAAGAAGAAAGCCAGTCATGTACTTCAGTGGTAGACTACAGTAGGCAAGCTTTCTTTCTTTCCTTCTTTTTTTAAATTGGATATTTTCTTTATTTATATTTCAAATGTTATCCTCTTTCCCGGTCTCCACCCCCCCTCCCCTGCAAGCTTTTTCTCGAGTTCATTAGGACATCAAGGCCATGAGACCTAGTGAATCCTGAGGAGTTGGTAAAAACTCGTCTAGATACTCCCATGCCAGATCCATTTTGGTATATAATTTGGGGTAATCATATACTCTGCATATTCTGGTGGTTGCATAAGGAAAGCTTCTCTGAGGAATCACATTTGGATCACTTAAACCAGATGGCCCATCATCAAAAGCGTCCAGCCAGCCAAGCTATGGTTCACAGAGGCTTCTCTACCTGCTCAGACTAAAGCAATTCATGTAGGGATTCATAGCCCAAGACAAGGCTCACGCCACACCGCAGGTAGAAAACTCTGCACCTCACCACATCTCCAAAATTAAACAGGAAAGCAGACAGACAGAGAATTGGAAAGCCAACTATGAACATGACAAAAACTTCCTAAGAATATAACAAAAACTATTCAAAGCCCCATCCCACTCCTCAAAGTGACTAGGAATTCATGCAATGAGACCAAAAGTGACTTATGGAGGAAAGGGTTTATTTGAACTTATTGCATACAGTCAGTCCATTATAAAGGACAGTCAGGGCAGGAACTCAGGCCAGGAACCTGGAAGCAGGAATTGACCCAGAGACCATGAAAGAATGCTGCTACTTGGCTTTCTCCCCCCACCCCCCACCCTCCCCACCCCCGCTTGCTCAGCCTGCTTTCTTCCACAACTCAGGACAACCTGCTAAGGGGTAGCACCACCCACAGTGGGCTAGGCCTTCTCACATTAATATTAATCAAGAAATGCCACAGGTCAATCTAATGGGAGCAGTTCCTCAGTTGAAATTTCCTCTTCCCAAATGACCCCATCTTGTGCCAAGATGACAAAAAACTACTGGCAAGGGTGGTATCACAAAACAGGCAAGAAACTGGGTCTGTTTTACCCTGCAGACTGTCTCCAGGACAGCAGCTCCATCTCCCTCCAGTGATCCTATCTTCACCAGTGCTGTGTGGAGTCTGCCCTGTGCATTTGAAGTTTGGAAACCAGCAGAGCTCATACCTGGGGCTCCCTCTCTGGAGCTCTGTCCTATTCAGGTTTAACCCTTCTCTTCCCAGCAGTTGAGGTTGCTTGAAACCTTTCTCTCTGGTTTTTAGGGACAGAAAGACTAGCATTTTCTGCCAGAGTTTTAATTCCTCTACATGGTTCTTACTGAGATTGTCCCCAGGTTTAAAATGATGTGAGAAACAACTGGACTCTATGGTGTCACTTCATTCCAAAGTCATTCCCCTCTGGAATCTCCCCACTTTTGGTCAGTTCCACAACTGTAAGATGGGATCTCACTTGTTTTTTGTGGGGTTTGTTTGAAAATGTTCAGAATGTAACCTTCTAAGTTAAATATGACCCACCTGGCCAATATGAGTCCTGGCAGGTGTTGACTTGGCTAAGTGCATTTTTTAAATAATAACAATGTGAATATTTTAAGATATGGAAAATATTTTATTTTGAAATAATGAATTTTAACTATTTCAAAATACTTTTGCCTTAGGAAAAAATCTAATGATGCTGATAGCTATGAAAGAGAACTTAGAAAACTGAAGTTTGAGTCCATTATCTCCGAGTCAAGGTATATACTGAAAAATTTTAATAAACATTTTAATAACGGAATTTAAACCATATTTAAGGATCATCTTATTAAGAGTATGCATCCTGCTATTTTCTTGCTTATGTATGAAATACCCAGTTGTACCCATAATATCTCACAGTTGTTCCCTGCTTCTGCCTCTGCCTACAGTGGCATTACTACTTTTTTCTTTGTGGTGGCAAAAGCAACTTAAGGGAAGAAGAGTTTGTTTTTGGTTCACAGATTAAGAAGGAAAAGTGTCAGTCCATAGGATGGCGGACACATGAAATACATAGTCATGTAGTCAGGAAACAGATAAATGTTGGTGCTCTATTTGCTTTTCCTTCTCTCTCAGCATATGATGTGCTAGTGCTGGGGTCGTTCTTCCTCCTCTATTAAACCTTTCTCAGAATAGCCTTATAGATTCCCCAAAGAAATATTTCCATGGTGAGTCTAAGTCCTGCCAACCTGACATGAAGAAGCACAGGAACAGCTCCACCCCTTGCCAGCTTGACTTCCAAACACATTACTTTTACATCTGAACATACCACCCTGGCCCCTGAAGTCACTTTTTCATCTTGGGATGCATACCCATAGTCTTTAAAATCTCAACACCGTTCCAAAATCCAAAGTCTCTTCTGACACCTAAGGTAGTTAGTCTGTTTAAGTAAGTTATTATAAAATAAGAAACCAATTTGTATACTTATATATATAACACCCCAGAGTAAGCATTCCCATTCCAAAGGGGAGGAATCGAATTGTAGCAAGGTAAAATCTAACCAAAGCAACTCAAGACCCTTCAAGACAAATACCAAATCCTACAGTACCATGTCACACATCCAGGGCTCAGTGATAGAATTATCTGGCCTCCCACAGCACCTGTCTCTCCAAGCCTTCCTCCTAGAGTACATATAACTTTTCTCCTTGCCAGACTTATAGCTTCCCCAGCAGGCACCCTAGGATCCCCGCCTCTCTAATACCATGCAATCTCCATGGCAACGTAGGCTTCACCTTCACAGCTTTTTCCAGAGCCTCTTGGTGAGGCCTCCTGAGAACCCTTGTATTTTGCATGCAGATAAGACCAGTACCAGGTAGTTGGCACTGCCTAGTTCTGCTGCCAACTTTCTTTATCACAACACGTCTGAATCTGAGAAAGTGCTTTCCAAAGCTATTGTTTTCAAACTGGGAATCCCTTCCGGGACCTTTTTCAGTCCAGCTTCTCTTCTAAGTGAATATGCATTTTCACCATTTGAAACCTTTGATGTGGTGGTGGTGGTGGTGCGACACGGTTCCCATCTTCTATGAGCATAGTTTGAGGTTTGACTCCAATGGTCTGAATCTCTTAAGTTGCAACTATTTTGTCTGCCCTTGCCCTGCCAGCAACTTTAAACTGACAGCCTTTCACAAAACCTCATATTTTTCTTAGCATTCTGCTTGACTTGTCACTCCTTGTCACAGTGAGTAGTGACCATGGCACAGCCTGACTCTTCTGCCCTCACATTTCCTCAACCAAATGAGTCCTTTGGTTTTGAATCTGGTCTCATTCAAGTTCTCAGGGCATGAGGGAAACTGTGTTCTTTTCCAGAATATTACATGAGTGGCCAAAGATTCCTTGTTCTCTGAGATCTCACAATCCAGAGTTCCACTCTCTGCATTTCTCTCAGCATTTTGAGAGTTTTATTTTCTACTACAATGGTCCATTACAAGAACAGCACTCACAGGCTTCTCTTGCCCCACCCTCCAAACCCTTTCACATTCTTCCCACAAACTGGTCAGTCCCCAAGGCCTACAATCCACATGCTCAGTTTATCTCAGTCTTTGAATCCAATTTTCCATTCCTTCTCTCATCATGAACAGAGTAAGCATTCCTATTCCAAAGGGGAGGAACAGAATTGTAGCAAGGAAAGATCTAACCAAAACATCTTAAAACCCACCAAGACAAACACCAAATCCTACAGTACCATGTCACATATCACACCTTAAAAAAAAAAAAGGTAACAAGGATGCAGGGGTTTGTTTTAGTTCATTTTTAAGAACACAGCTCATTATGACAGAGAAGACACGGCAGTAATAGCATAAGGCAACCAGTTATATCTTACAGCAGCCAGGAGACAGAGCAGGGGATTCTGTGAATCCTTTTTCTTTTCTTTTTTTTAAATTCAACCTGGATCCCAGGCCATGGAATGGTGTTGCCTGTGTTCATAGTGTTCTCTACGAATTTTCCCTCCTTGCTTAAACCTTTCAGAAACACCCTCACAGACACATGCAGAATCCATGGTGAGTGTCAGTCCAGCCAAGTTGGCAATGAAGGTTAGTAATCACAATGGGGAAAATTTAGCATCATAGAACTATCCATGTCCTTAACATCTTTGGTTTTTTTTTAGTTATATTATGATCAAAGTTCAAATGAATGTTCTACAAAATAAAAAAATCATGCTATAACTATAAAACCATAATATCTAATTCATGTTCGAGATATATTGTTTTCTATTCCTTTTAGGCATAAAAGACTACTTAAGGAAAAAGAAGACTCTTTAATTACTTGCCAAAAGCTATATAAAACTATACAGGAAGAGCTGACTACAAAAGAAAGACAAGAGGAAGATATAAAACGAAGAATCAACCTCGCAGAAAATGAACTAGAGATGACCAAAACTCTCCTGCTTCAGACACAGGAAGAAATTTTAACACTGAAAAATGAAAGGTGCAGTCAAGAATAATTCCTTAAAAATACGCTATCTTTAAATAAGTATTCACTATATATTTAAAACACCAACGTGGATGTTATAATAACATTAAAGTCAGGACTTCAGACACATTTTACACAAGTTTATTGAACTTCATTACCTCACTTGCAAGTGATCAAGCTAGCCTCAGCCTGATCACCTGCGGTGTAAAGCCTCCCAGGTGGACAGAGCAGAGATGGTGTTCGGGTTGCGTGGTTCTCAGAATTTTACTCAACATTTGATCATTTGTGAATATTTATAACCCTACCCAAACATTGGTGGATTCTGTTTTTGACCTAAAAGTGTTTGATGGCTTTTTTTACCACGCTTCCTTTTTATTGGCTCTTCTTTAATTCTCTTTCCGAGGTTCCATAAAGGCCGAGTCAATGGTACTGAGACATTCCGGCCCAGACTCTCACAGTGCTTTGTTCTGATCATTTACCTTTGAATTAGCATTTCCTGTAATAACATTTCAGCTCTGCTTTCTTTCTTGTTTAATTTGCCTAAAATGCCTTCACCCTTTTGTTTTAATTGTATATCTGACATATAGCATAAAACTTGGTTTTTCCCTGTTGAATTTTTAAAATAGGGGCAAAGAGAATATTCCTTTTATACGTGTTGATCTAATTATTACATTCTAAAATATTATAAGCCTTTTAAGGACAGAAGAGGGCCATCAAACTGGTTGGTAAAGGCCTGGCAAACTGAAGGTGGTGTCAATGGGACTGATTTTTACTTTTTATTATTCTCTGTACATAGAAAGCTGATGATTGATTGGCTATTTGTTATTATATAATTTAAAAGAAAATTTATTTATTGCTTTTGGTGTGTATATGTGTTGGCACACATACCACAGTGTATGTGTGGAGGTCAGAGGACAATTTTGTGGTACTGGTTCTCTCCTTCTACCCTTATGCAGGTTTGATGGGCGAATTCAGATTGTCAGGCCTTTACCAACCATCTTGCTGGCCTTCTTCTATTAATTTATTCTCATTAAAAGTATTAGCCTTATGAGTACCATTTACAAATCTTATATATGTATATATATAATTTTAGTTCTCTTTCATAATGATAGCTATTTTCTGAGAATAGCCCTGGGTTAGGGCTGCAGCAATAGATAGCAGGCATATTGTAATTAGGTAATTGGGTTTGTTGCTCAGAATTCTTTCACCCCAATTCTTTCATGAACTATGGGAGTCATCTGTTTGTACTGCAGGCTGGCAGATCTTCATAGTTCCCTAAGAAACAAGGCTTGTCTCTGTGCTTCATGGGCTGATTTTGTTTCTTCTTCTCTTTAAGTTACATCTGCAGAGCTAATCTCACCCACGGTTCTTCCTTACTTTGAGATATCAGTAACCTGATTTCTTGCAACGATGTTCTTTGTACCTACCTGACTCTTCATCAACCTCTTTTCTTCTTCATTTTGTAATTATATAGTATATGCAGTGGTCATATGTTATATGCCACATATAACAGCAGATAGCATGTTAGAAGCTACACTCTAATAAGCTAGAAATTTAGAAAAGCCAGGCTTTTTAAAGGACTATCCTCCGAAATATTGAGCATGTGCAAGTGTAAAGGAGACTTCTGCATGGATCCAGAAACTTCAAGATCACTGTAATTTGCTCATATATTATAGTATATATTAGAACTATATTAGAAATATGTATTGATGGCCCTAAGCACATCGATCACTTCAGAAATGTCCTGTATGTCTATGTAATATGGGTTAACAACCAGTGGCCATAAAGATTGCCAATCTTCTGAAAACAATTATATTTTCATAGAGAACACGCATAATTACAATCCTTAAAAAAGATACATTGTAGCCGGGCGGTGGTGGCGCACGCCTTTAATCCCAGCACTTGGGAGGCAGAGGCAGGCGGATTTCTGAGTTCGAGGCCAGCCTGGTCTACAGAGCGAGTTCCAGGACAGCCAGGGCTATACAGAGAAACCCTGTCTCGAAAAACCAAAAAAAATAAATAAATAAATAAATAAAAATAAATAAATAAATAAAGCCCATTCTTTAAAAAAAAAAAGATACATTGTAATACATAAAAACCTCAGAAGTCTTTGGTTTAGAACCTTGTCATTTGAACAATTTGTGCTATCTAGGATTTGGTTTTTGATGATGTTGGAGCAAGGCTTATCTGTGTACTCAGGTGAACTCTGTCTGCCACAGTGGGCACTGAGCTCCTCCCATCTTCTAAGTGTTTCTGAAATTCTTCTTTGAGGATCAGTCTAAGTGCATGAGATCTACATTATCATTGGTGTGATGAACATTCTCTCCTTAGGAACAAATTAATACAACTTAGAAGTAGTGGGAAGTAATAAGACATATTTAGTATTAGATACACTGAAAAGACTCATAGCAGGAGGATCACTGCAAGTTTGAAGCGAGACCAAGACAGCCAAGGCTACATAATGTGACCCTGCCTCAAATACCAATAAGGAACACAGTGGTGAAGCAAGGACTCTGTACTTCATAGGCTTTTGAGTTGAACAAACATAGATTTTCTTCCCAGCTTGACCACTGTCCATATGAATACCATACTGTTCATATCACCACTGGGCATATGAATACCAGCTACCTTTCTGTGCATGCTAAAGCATGTAGCAGTATGCCTTGTAGGTTCCAGACATTCTGAAGTATTATTTCTTCTAGTTCCTTTTTCAATATTTTTGGAGCTCTAGCTTCTTGGAGCATCATTTTTATAGCCTGTTGTCACCATGTAGATACTCAGCAAACATCTGTTAAATTCAGTATTGCCTGCTTTATTCATGATATGTAACAATTAGTCCTTGGGGTAATTCCATTTTGATGTCATTATCAGAGCATAGCATTACCAAAGGATGGACTCAATACTATCTTCAATAATATAACAAAAATTTCTCCCCAGACTCACCATCTTCTCTGGCTTGCTATTCATCAACAGCTTTGAGAACAACACACTTGTCCAGCTTCTTATGCCATCGCACACTTGCTGTTTTTAATGGAGGCAGGAACTGTGGCAAAATCAAAATTATCTCTTTGATTGACAATGTGAAGACATCTCTAAAAGAACAACTTGTGAAATGGGACTCAAAGCTGTTGTTTTGGCATTCTGGTTTGACGTTTGTTTGCAGTTACATTTTTAACTATAATTAAGGGAATCTAAAATTTTGCATTTATATAAGAAATTAGAGTCTCATTTTCTCTTGGGGCTGAGAATTTAAAAGTTAGCTTTTAAAATAAATATCCTTAATTGCAAGTATATCCTAATTTGCCTATTGTGTCAACTCTGAGAATGTTAATTTTAGAAAACTCTGGTGAGATTGCAGGGTAGTGTGTTAGAGACAGCCACAGCTTGCAGCAGAAAGGCAACATGACACACTGCAGAAAGCCTACTTTGGCACAAGCCTGCACTAGCTTGGCCGCTTGTGAATCCTATCTCCTCAGGGATTTGCTCTCTGGCCTTCGTTTCTTCTAACATTGGGAGAATTGTACAAACCTATTTCTAAGGAGTGCTAAGAACCATTGCATCCTCAGAAGCATGGGCAGCTTCTGACACCCAGCAGGCACTCAGTACTGCTAGGCAGCTAGGTATCTGCTAGCTGGATGAGGGTGTAGTCTATCTCCATCAAACCATTCATCACAGGATTTGAAACTGGGAAGCTCCTACCAATTTTTCTAGGGTTTCTGGCTTCCTGAAAATAGGAACGAGGCGTACAATAGCTGTGCAACATTCTCATAGAAATCTCTGTTATTTGATTCTTAGTAAACTCAAATTTAGGACTTATATCTGTGGCATTTCCTACAATTCTAAGACATTATTATCTTTGGAACCAGTTCTGAAGATGTTCAGTATCTACATGATGTACTGAACATGGTGTAGATTTAACTTTTTAAGACATGAATAGACCTTTGTAATTAATCTTCTCCAATTCCTCCAGGTTTCTAACAAACTGTAGTTAGAATTGATTCTTTTAGCTTGTTTCTATACAAGAATGCTTTCTCTTATCACTGTATTGCAATCTTAGTGTGCAAGTCCTTCCATGGGTATACTGCCTGAGTGTGGTTTTCATTTGGGGAATCAGAATTAATCATCACTATATACATTATTCATTGTAAATGCTATTCTAATCCAGTGAGTTCTTAGAATACCATGCATATGCCTTCTCTCTTTCTTATCCCATTAAAGACTTTGTTTTTAGAGATTCAGCAAGGACTCAAAGCGATATAAAGGTCTTTGTTCTGTAAGTACAGGCTCAAACAAAATTTCCCTCACAGTTGTAAATTCATAGGATAAGAGTTTACTTAAAACTCCCTGTTCTTCTTGGAACTGTCCTAACAGACTTCACAATTCCTTGTAAATTTAGTGCATAATGTTCACTTTTTTAACTGTGTTTGAACCTGGTTCTATTTCAGCTGCTGTAGCTTACCAGACCTGAAGTTTTTGTTCTAATGAACAGTGTTTTGTGCATGAGGAGACTGAATATGGAATGTATTCTACATTTCATGGTTTCAAAATGGAAACTGTTTTGGGGGATACTCAGATATTCAGTACTCTATAAACTGATGATGTGACTGCTTCATGGTATGGGGAATGGAAGGAATTTTGCTATAGATTGGGGAGGGAGGGAGAGAGAGAGAGAGAGAGAGAGAGAGAGAGAGAGAGAGAGAGAGAGAGAGAGAGAGAGAGAGAGAGAACACGAACACCAAAAGGCATTTGGAACAATCCAGAATACAGAGAGAGAAAGTAATAGACTGAACATGATCAGCAGAGTAGACTTGACCATGAGAGAAGCTGGAGCAGAGGGAGGGACATAGGGACATAGAGAAAGGGAGAGTAAGGCAAGACAGAGAGAGAACTGTGGGAGAGACAGAGGAGACAAAGGGAGGGAGACAGACGGAGACACAGCAAGCATAGCCAAAATAGCTGGGTTATAAGGAGAGTGAGTCGCTGTGAGAAAGGAAGCCTATGAACTGGGGGAGTTTAGGGAAGGGGAGGAGGTGAGAAGAGCTAGGATATTAGCTCTCATGGACTTTGAAATGGTACTTGTGATACTTGTGATGCTGAGGGGGCCCAGAGGCCAGTGTGCACTTCTGTATGCTGATAGGCACCACAGGTAACCATAGTCCCTTCTGCCTTTTGGAGTTTGGAGAAATGGAGTTTTCTTTGGACCTGACAAGTACCATCTGCTTTGAGGTAGAGATAACATCTAGTGTTACTCATGGGCACCACCTAGAACTGTTCATTGGAATTTCTTAACTAACTAGATCTGTTCAAAGAGAAAACATGATTTTAGAAATAAAGTGAGGACTGGAGAGATGGTTCAGCAGTCTCTATTCTTTCAGAAGAGCAGAGTTCAGTTCCCAGTACCCATGTTGGGCAGTTTATAACTACCTGTAACTCAAGTTCTAGGGCATCCGGTGCAGGCACCAGTGCTCAAGTATATAAATACACACACAGACACACATGGACACATAAATAAAAATAAAATAAATATATTTGAAAAGTGAATACAAAACAAGAAAAGAGAAGAAAGAAATTGTACCAGATTGCCAGAATTCTTCCATCTGGTCACTCTCACTTTTTTTCTTTCTTTTTTTTTTTTTTTACAAATCCATATTTATTTATTTACTCTCCATTAGTTTAAATCAAGCAGTACAGCATCAAATGGATCTGTGTCCAGTGGCCTTTGCAGGAAGGTTGCCTAGGAATTTGGCAAAACCATGCATGCCACTGTTTGCATGGGCCTGAGGTACTTTGCCCCAGATCACTCTGGTTTGGTTTGGTTTGCCTCCAGGAGTCACTGTATTGTTTCTTGCTTTGTGCACATAAGCACATCTCTTGCCTAAGTGGAACTCAGTTTCATCTCAGGCATAAATGCCTTCAATTTTAAGAAGAGCCATGTGCTCTCTTTGGTTCCGGAGACCTTGCTTGTAGCCAACAAAAATGGCCTTGCACCACAGCCTTCCAAATATACTTGCTTTTTTTTTTTTTTTTTGAAAGTCCTGTTCCCTTTTGATATTCAGCACCATTTTAATTGAAGTGCTTCTTTATTTTTATTGATAGCTGCTTATTTTCTTGACCAAATTTACTATAATATGATTTTAGGGTTTTACCTAGTTGAATAATATTACTTAAAATTAGACCAGAATACTTGATTTAATAACAAATTCTATCTTATTAGAAGTTCAAATGACTTAACCACTATTAAAAACATGTTCATCAGAAAACTAAGAAGAGACTTAAAAGACAACTCATAGTTTGAGGTAATATATTTGCAAAAGATATATCTAATAAAGGATTTATTTCTAGAATATAAAAAGAATATTACAAACTCAGTTTTATGAACATAAATACCAGTGAGCAAAAGATTTGTGCAGACATTTTACCAAACAAGGCCAGTCAGCGCACAATGAAATGTGACATTCCATGTCTATACATTTACCCAAGAGAAATGAAACATACAAACATGCATAGGTACAGTGACTTGGTTTGTAACAGTCAAAGTCTGTGATCAATCTAAGTATCCATCAGTAGATTACTAGAGAAAAAGTTTGGGGTTGCATTTGTACAATGGAACACTACTCAGGATAAAAATAAATGGACTAAATAATGATGCACAGCACAGCATAGATACATTTAGAAAGAACTCTGCTGAATTAAAGATGCTAGAACAAAAAAGAACACATTATGGTATGGTTCCATCCATATAGAAAGCGTAGCTGTAGTCTTAAAATGGAAAGACAACAGCGAGCACACTGTAGATTCACTGGAGGCAGTACAAGAAACAGATCACAGGGGAGTGTGGACGGGGAAATGGCTGTGCTATTTATACCCGGTTTTTACCAGACTTGGTCACTTGACACTGAAAAGTGAACAGAAGTTTTCAAATATCTGTTTTGATCATTTTTCCTTTCTGTCTGTTGAAAAAGCACCATCCTCAGGTAAAGCTTGCTCCTAAGGTGGGATCCTGAAACAGTACCTGTGGAGGAGAACAGCAGATGGCGCATCTGTGAGCAAAAAATAAGCATTTGTATTGTCGGACATGAAGTTTCAGGTGTAAGGCTTGAGAAATTATTTTAACACAACAGCAGTCAGGTGGAAAGCTGGATCCATGAGTCGTACTCAAATTTATCTGAGCTGGAGATAAAATTTAGGAGTTGCCAGCCCCTAAATCAAATTAGAAGATGAGTCTGCATCAGAGAAATGTCCAGGAGGACCACCACGCCCGTGTGTTTCCTGTTGTCTCCCCTCCTTGCCACCCTGAACACACCCATTTTGCTTTACTTCCTCTGCTCCAGCTTAAAGATGGCTGTGCATGCAATCAGAGCCAGTACCTCGGCCTCACACCCAAAGACAATTTTCTTTTTTAATTCTCTAGACTTTAGACTACTCTCTTCAGGAACAGATGGTGCTGCTTTGTCCAGGGAGAGCAGTGACACCCTCTGCTCAGGCAGCACCTTGGTCTTGACCTGAAATTATCTCATCCCACCAAAGCCCTCTCCTTTGTGCTCTTGCTTTATCAGCGATTTTTTTTTTCTTCACAAGTTCTTAAAAGACCTGTAGATAGCTTAATGGACATCATCACCAACCACTCAGTCCAGAAAAGAGAACCTTCCTTTTAGCTTTGAAGCCCCCTTGAGCTTCTTCGCAGACCCATCTAGTCTTCTCTTCTGCTGTGGTGATCTTCTCAGCAATCTAGGATAAAAAGGAACACCCTCAAATTGATAAAGAACATTTTCAAACCTACAAACCTGTTATGCCCCTACTTTTCTGTAATTTTTAATCAATTATGTTTCTAGCCCTAAAGATGCTAGACTTTACACATGATTTATTTTCATAGAATTAGATTCATGGGGGAGGGATACAGCTCAGGAGACAGCTCTGCCTTAGCATATGTGGAATCCTGGGTTTGATGCCCACTGCAACCCTGAACTCATACCGTATGCATTGCTCTGTGGTTTTTCCTTTGTGCTCAGTGTTCAGAGATTTGAGCCCAGTATGTAAAGGGCCTTCTGATTCCTGGTCTCTATTGTAACCTGAGGGACACCACAGTTTATCAGTCTGTTCCAGTTTTCTCTCATAGGTTTTTTTTTTTTTTTTTTTTTTTTGGTTTTTTGAGACAGGGTTTCTCTGTGTAGCCCTGGCTGTCCTGGAACTCACTTTGTAGACCAGGCTGGCCTCGAACTCAGAAATCCTCCTGCCTCTGCCTCCCAAGTGCTGGGATTAAAGGCGTGCGCCACCACCGCCCGGCTCCTCTCATAGGTTTTGATGTATGCAGAAATATCATTCTTGTTTAGTTCTAAGTATATCTAAATACTAATTATGATTTTTAATTTGACCTATAGCTAATTCAGAAACATTTAAAATTATTTTCAAATACATGGAGATATCTTATTTATACTTTGTAACTGACATTTGTTTTTACAGAATGTAGACTGTATCTTATTAGGAATATAATTTAAGGTATATGCATTTTGAAAAATTAGTTGCCATGTTAACAACATAAAATAAATCGATGAAATAAAATTTAATGATATTTTATTTAACCTTATATATCTATAACACACATCATCAAATGTGTGATCTTTTGCAGACAATGAACAAGAATTATTAAAGAGGCTATAAAGCCAATTGTTTTTCTAGTAATAACTCTATCGTGGATTTTTAATTTTTGGTAGTAAATAAGTACATAAAAATATATTAGATAGTGACTGTATAAAATCCAGTGTGAGGCCCCACAGCTTCTGTTCCCAATGACTCCAACAACAGAGAAGTTCATTGAGTTGTGTAGTCTTTGAGCGAGTCTGGTTAATTTGATTGTGTGCTTTTTTTATTTGCTATGATTTATAATGTCTAAAATAAAAAATAAATATGCAACTTTAGAAGTTGTTGTAGGTATTTTAGATTATTGGTCTAATTGTTCAAATCTGACATGTCTGTCACACATCGTATCTCAGCCACATTTAACTGTCTAATACTCTATGATGTTAGACAGTATAAGTTATAGTAAAATGGCTGCCTAAAATTTTTAGATTTGATAAAATTTATTTTTGGGCCTAGTGTGTGGTCAATGTCATATGATCTAGAAGATAATTATGAGTTTTTCCACAACTTGTATACATGGTTCTACATACTAACCTTGTCAGCTTTCTTATTGGCATTCAAGCTTTTCTCTTCCCCACATTACCTCCCTTGCTCCATTATAACTCCTAGAAGGTCATTCCTAATGCAGTCTGAAGTTGCGTAGTGTGTGTGTTTTCATGGCTATTTGCAGGGTCCTGGATTGAATTTTTATGACTAAGAGAGCTGTATTGAACTCTGTCCATAGTGGTGTAGAGTTGTTAGTTTTGCTTTAGAGATATGCTAATTTCTTTATTTTGAACCTATTTTAAGTTGAAAAAACAAGTTTAACATATTCATAGTTAAATAAGCTGATTATCATTTTAGCCTCCAAAGAATGGCTTAGTTCTAAAAGTCTGTTTGCCTGGTAACACTGTTCACATTCTTCTGTTTAATATGTAGCTGTAAAGTCTTTTCCACACATTTCATCTCCATCTTTACTCACCCTTGTTTTAGGGCATTTCGTGCAAAGAACACAGAAGTATAGTTGCTTATTTAATTTGTATCACTTTCTCTCTCCTTCTACCATTATTGCTATTGTTATTTTAATCTTTCTATTCTCCCTCTTTTTCTGTTCATTATAGGCTTTTTAGGGAGAGGATTGTTTTGTGTGTTTTCTCGGTCAATTTTTTTCACTAGCAATATATTTCATTTCTGTTATTTTAGTTGTTACTATTAAAATTCTATGATGCATATTTAATGAAGTCCAAAATTAATATCTTGAATTCATTTCAAACAATGCAAAGAGCAAGGCACACTTGAGCTCTGATATCCTCTTGACACAGCCTACATTTTTCCCAGTTTGCTAGAGATTTTTTTTGTTAGCCTCTCTAATTGCATATAATCAAAGTCATTTTATACAGATAATATTAATGTATGCAGTCTACATGCCAGCCTACTACAGAACTTTTGGGGCAAAGTGCAAAATAAAAATGTAGGACCTTTTATTTAAACTGGAAGGTTTTCCCTGTGACAGTCTGCCCCTCAACCTGTTAAGGTGGATTTTGTTTTTATTTAATGTCACACTCCCTCAGACATGGCACTATCAGTGTATAAGAATAGACTCTTGATTGGTATGGTACCCTAGTACAAGTCCTGTTCCCACCTGAAGCAGAGCATGGCAGCAATAGGTGGAAATGGAGAATGTAGGGAGCTGGCCAGGGCTGAGATGGGGTTGGAATTGGGGCTCCAAGAAACTAGCACATGCTTAGTTGACCTATTGTCTTAGTTCTGTTGTTGTGAAGAGACACCATGACCATTGCAACTCTTATAATGGAAAACATTTAATTGGGGCTGGCTTACAGTTCAGGGGTTTAGTCCCTTATTGTCATGGCAGAAAGCATGGCAGCATGCAGGCAGACATGGTACTGGAGAAGTAGCTGAGAGTTTTACATCTGGATCAACAGGCAGAAGTGACAGTCATTGAGCCTGGGTTTGAGCTTCTGAGATCTTAACGCACAACTCCTAGTGATGCACTTCCTCCACACCTAATAGCACCACTCACTATGGATCTATGTGGGCTGTTTTTATTCAAGCAACCACATTCCATTTCCTGGTGCCCATAGGATTGTAGCTGTATCATAATGTGAAATGCATTTAGTCCAACTTCAAAAGTCCCCATAGTCTATCATAGTATCAGCACTGTTTAAAAGTCCAAAGTTCAAAGTCTCGTCCAAGACTCATGCAATCTCTTAACTATAATCTCCTGTAAAATCAAAATGAAAAACAGAGTACATACTTCCAACATACAGTGACACAGGATATGCATTACCATTTCCAAAAGGGGGCATAATGAGGAAAGACTGGACCAAAGCAAGACTGAAACCAGCTGGGCAAACTCCAAACTCTGCATCTACATGTCTGATGTCAAAACACTCTTCAGATCTCCACCTTCTTTCATCTTGTTGACTGCAATACACTCCTTTCTCTTTGACTGGTTCTACTCCCTGTTAGCCACTTGCCTCAGCAGGAGACTCTGGAATCTCTTACATCTTTGGGTCTCCAGGGCAATCCAAGCTTCACCTTCACAGTTGCACACAATGACCTCTCTAGGCCTCCACACAGGAGCATGCCTGACACATGCCTGGACTTCTCTTAGTCGAGGAGGGAGCGTCTATAACCCCTTTCTTCTGTCCTTGATTCTAAAGCCAGAACCACATGGCCTAAGCTGCCAAGCTCTTCTGCTTGCTGAGGCTGGAACATAGCCCCTCATTCAATTATATCTTCACTAGTTTTTGTTTTCAGTGGTTAACTTCACTGCCTACGCTTGGCTATTGTAATACAGGCTGGCCTTGGACTCAAAATCTGCTTGCCTCTGTCTCTGGAGTATTGGGACTAAAGGCATATACCACCGCACTATTCTTTAATTCTTTTTCCGTAAGTTGGAAGCCTAGCTGGGTGGGATCTTGCCCTGAGGTCACTGCTCCCTTTATTCCATTTAAATGCCAAGCTTTTTTTTTTTGTTTAATCTGTTTATCTCCTTGGATACAGGATTTAGCTTCATTCCACTTCCTGGTGCCTTTTTTCTCCATTTTGTATTTTTTGTTGTTCAGCTTGCTTCTTTTCATTATAGATATTCATAAGAGTGAACACTAAAACACACACAACGGAGTCAATACTAGGTTATTTTGAGATTTCCTCTGCCAACAGAATTAATACAAAACTCTTTATTTTAGCCTCAGGCAGATTTTTCAAACAAGAGAAAAAGCAGCCACATTGTTAGCCAAAATATTATAAGAATAGTCTTTAGGACACATAGAACACATAGAAATATTCTTCTCCTCTGAAACCTCTTGAACCAGGCCCCCACAGTTCAAATCACCCTCAGCACCCTCATCATTTTATTCAAACCACCATATCTATCTCATTTCATTTTAAAAACACAAATTAAGTTCTTATAAATTTCAGAGTGGTGACTTAAAAGAATAAAAAATGGAACTTTGGGCATTAGAAAGGACAGGGAAAATGTGTGGTTCAAGTAGTCTATGGAGAACTTGCTACTGCTGAAATCTGAAAAACCTTAAATCAAAAGATAATTACATCATCCCCCCCCCCTTTTCCAACTTCCTATCCACTATGGATCCTCTCCCTCCCAAATGCATGGCCTCCTCCTCCTTAACCATTGTGTGTGTGTGTGTGTGTGTGTGTGTGTGTATAGAATAAATATATAAATACATCTTGCTGAGTCTGTTCAGCTTTGCCTATATGCATGTTTCTAGGGTGAGCACTTGGTAGTGGATAATGATTTTAGGGACTTATCCCTAGGGAAACTAATTCTCCCTCTCTCATCAGTTGTTAAATGCTTGTAGTTCTTCATATAGGAGTGGGGCCTTATGAAATCCCTGCCCTTCCCACTCCCCATCTATACTGGGTTGTCAACTAATGTTGAAATTGCTCAAGTTCTATTTAGGCAGCCATGTTGTTTAGATTTATGGGTGTAGCTTCCCTGTAACTAGAAGGCATAATCTCACAACAGACTTGCTAGTCCTCTGCCTCTTACCATCTTTCTGCCTTCTGAGATGTTCCCTGCACCTTTGGTACAGGAGTTGTGCTGTAGATGTATCAGTCGTGGCTGAGAAACCCACAGTCAGTTATTGTCTGTATTTTTGGCTAGTTATGTTATATTTGCCTGTAATGTTCTCCTTCTGCTTCAAAGAAAAGCTTCTTTGAGAGATATGAGTTATATTATCTGTGGGCATAAGGATAAATATTTAGAATGAAGCTAGGAATTATATTGGTTTAAGAGAGTGGAAGTAGGAAGGGGAAGAAGAGGGGGATAAATAATGCTTAGGATGCTTGAAAAAACATATAGAGAATAATTGTTTTATATTTACCTAAAGTCATATACAATACATATATGTGAATACATATATATGTAGTTAAGTAAAGTTATACCCCTTGGGATGATAAGACTCCTTCCAAGAGCTATAGATTGTCTAATCTAAAACTTCCCCCAGCTCAGAACCTGACATGAAAAACCTTTCAAGATGTTGGCCAGGGGAGTCTAAGAGAGTCTCTGAAACAATATCAGCTATTGCTTTTGTGCTTGGTTGCTCCCCCAGAAGTTTACTAAAGACACTGTGCACTGTGGACATAGGCCACGGGGGAGGAGTAAGCCAGAACTGACTTAAACGCCCCCTGAGGACTAGTTTTCACAAGTACCATGAAGTGAAAGCTACAAAGGGAGGAAAATGATCATAGTGCCACCCAACTGTGGCCGTTATGAACCATAATAGACACTATCACATAAGACATCCTTAAAGGTGCAGTGGTGATGCTTGTGTGTTGGCAATAACTGACAACTTTACAACTGAACTTCAGGCTGGCTTAAAAGAGGGAAATCATACCTAGGGAAATTATAACCCTACCCAACTACACGTGGATAGCAAGACCATGGTATTAGAGCAGATCTTACTTACCCTTTTAACTTTGATTTTAGTTATATGGCTAGGTTAAACATAGCAATGTTGTCAAACATTTATCACGTCCTTGTGATGAAAATATTAAGAATACTTTCTTCAAGGTTTTGGAAGTGTGGCACAGTTAACACTAGAACACCAGACCCCCTCTTACTTCTAACTGTAATCAGTCATCACTGAGCAAGTGTTTCACCTCTCTCTACTGCCAGCCTCTCCCACCTCTGGTAATCACTATTCTATCCTTAAACTTTACGAGATTTTTGTAAACCACATATGTGTGAGATCATGCAGCGCTTGCTTGTCTTTCTGTGCCTGGCTTATTTCACTTAACACAGTGCTCTCCAGTTCTAACCGCATTGTCACAAATGGCAGGACTTCCTCCTTTGTAATCGCCATAGTATGCTATTGTGTTTCACTGAACTTTTCTGTATTCCTCTGACGGATGGATACTAGCTTCTTGCCATTTCTTGGCTATTGCTGCAGTACACATGGGAGTGCAGATGTCTCCTTGACATACTGATTCCCCACCCCCTTTGTTACATACCCAGCAGTGAGATTGCTGGACCAGATGGTAGTTCTATTTTTAGTTTTTTAAGGACCTCCCATCGTGTTCTCCAAAATGGCTACACTAATTTACATTCCCAACAACAGTGCAAAAGGGCTCCCTTTTCTCGTTTCTGCAACATTTCTCATTTTGGAGCAGCCATTCTTATTGAATAAAGTGATATTGCTCATATAAGCTTTGATTTGAACTTCCTAGTGTTTGGTGGTATTGAGCATTTTGTATATGTACCTGTTGAGTCATTTGCTTGTCTTCTCTTCAGAGATATTTACTGTATATCGTGTCAGGGTTTTGCTGTTATTTGAATTTCTTATATTTGGATGTTGACTCCTTATCAAGCTGTGTGGTTTACCAGTATGGCCTCCCATGATGCAGCTTGCTTCCTCAGCCCAATGACTGCTTCCTTTGCTCTGCGCAAGGTTTTTGCTTCGTAATAATTCCATTTGTCGATTTGTTTTTGTTTACTGTGATTTTTAGGTCTTCTCTAAAAAGACCTTGCTCGTTCAGATGCCCTGGTGTCCTCCATAGTTTCTTCCAGGAGCCTCATGTTTTCAGATCTTACCTGTGATCCTTTAATTCTCTTTTAGTTGGATTTGGCGACTGGTCAGTTAAGAGATCTAATTTCATTCTCTGTCTACTCAATTTTCTGATCATTATTTGTTGAAGTGACTGTCCTTCCTCCCCTGCACACTGAGTATTTGTTAGAAGTACATGGCCATAGTGTGGACTCACATGCCTATTCTCTGTTCTATTCCAATGGCGGTTGTGTCTGTCTCTGCCAGTTTCCTGCTGTTTGATTATCACAACTTTGCGGCTTATTTTGAAATTATTTAGCATAATTCTCTCTGCTTTTCTTCCCTTTGGTAAACACTGTTTTGTCTATTAATGCTCTTGTAGGTGCACGTGTGTGTGTGTGTGTGTGTGTACGCGCACACATGTGCATATACCCACATGCATGAGGTCCAGAGAACTTTTTGGATTGTTTTCCTGGTTCTCTGAAGTATGTCTTTGGTAGGGATTATAATGACTCTATAAACAACCTTTGGCAATATATACATTTTAGCAGTATTGATTCATCTAATCTATAAACACAGAATGTATTTCAATTTATTGTGTATTCTTTTCAATTTTGAAATTCAGTTTTATATAGTTTCAGTGTGGAGATCTTTTACCCTTTGGGTTAGATGTTTTATTTTTTATAGTTACTGAAAAGGTGGGATTACTTTCTTGGTTTCTATTTTAGATAATTTACTATTTGTGTTTAGCAACAGTAATTTTTACATTTTGTATCCTGTAATGTTTCCTAAGTTTGTGTATTAATCTCTATAGGTGTGTTTTGGAATCTGAGTTTTTTTTTTTTTTCTATGTCAGAGTATGTCATCTGCAAATAGTGACAAGTTCACATCCTCGTTTCCCGTCCAGATGCCTTCCTTTCTCTCCTTTGCTTGATTGCTCTGCCTGGAGCTTTCAGCACTATGCTGAATACAACTGGTGATCTTGCTCTGGATATCATGAGAGGATGCTCGCAGCTTTTTCTTATGCAGAACAAGATTAGATGTGAGCTTGTTGTATTCTGTTGAAGTGTGTGTGTGTGTGTGTGTATTTTCCTTCTACACCTAAGTTGTTCAGTGTTGAATGTTGAATTTTGTTCAAGGCATTTTCATGAATCGAGGTGATCAAATAGTTTTTGTCCTTCGTTTTGATGGTGTGCTTTATTTTGCTTATTGATTTATGTATGTTTACCTATTATGGATAATGATAATCTTTTTAAATTTTGCTAATGTTTTGTTGAGGATTTTCGTATCTATGCTCATCAGGGTTATCAACCTATTACAACTGAGATGTTCTTGTGTGGTTGTGGTTACAATGGGATAAGGCTAGTATCAGTGACTGGAGAGATGTCCTCATATTGAATTTTGTGGAGTAGTGTAGGAACCTGACATAAGTTCTTCTTTAAATGTTGGGTAGAATTGAGCAGTGCAGTTATCTTGTCCTGGGCTTTTCCTTGATGAGAGATTTGTGTTTTAAATCACAGATTCAGTTTCATTACCTGTTAGTGTTCTCTGAGGTTTTCAGCCTCAGGAAAGTGTGTGAGTTCAGGAAATTATCAGTTTCTGTGTTATCCATTTCTCTTTACATCCAGATCTCTTTACATCTCTTGATTTTTTTTAAAGTTAGGGACTCAGTATGTAGCCCTGGCTGTCCTGGAACTTGCTATGTAACAAGGCTGATCTTAACCTCACAGAAATCCATCTGCCGCTGTTAGGATTAAAAGAGCATGCTACCACATATGACTGTGTCTGATTTTTTTAAGTCTTTCTTATGTGTACATAGGATGGGGGTGAGTACACTTAAGTCACAGGCCGTCTTGGTGGAGCAGAGGCGGACATTGAATGTCATGGAGCTGTAGTTACAGGCAGCTGTGCGGCACCTTATGTTGGTTTTAAGAGCCAGCTCAGGGCTTCTTAAAGCAGTACACGTTTAACAGTCCCCAGCTGTTCATACTTTGATTTTTCATGCTCTGCAGGTATCCCAAGCATGACAATTGTGTTTGCAGCACCACCACCCTGTGCTCTCTCCTCCCCAGCAGGAGCCAGAGTGCAGGCACCCATGGCTGTGCTCCCACCATGGCTGTGCCCCCTCTGTGGCTGTGCTCCCACCATGTCTGTGCTCCCACTGTGGCCATGTTCCCTCACCCATTGCCACCTGGTCTCTAGTTCCACCACTTTTTTTCCAATTCTGAAACCACCTTTAAAAAGCATCTTCCCATAAGACTTCCTTCTAGTTTTTAAAGTTGTTCCAGAAATACTGAGCACTCTGCAGGCTTATCCTCCGTGGCAGCATCTCCCCTCAGAGCCTCTGTGAGTCTTTCAGACTCCTTGGAGCAGCACACAGCCCCACGGGTGGCAGGGCCTGCAGCTCTCTTAAACAGAGTCTCACATTTTCTGGCTTAGTTATTGGTACTTGCAGTGCATCTCTGGGAGCGATGTCACTGTTTGTGTAAGGAAGTAAACTGAGCAGTCCGTAGGGAATTCAAGAGGAACCAGTATCCTCCAAGGTCTCTGTTCAGTCTCTGCTTGACTTCCTGCCCTGGCTTTGCTCAGTGATGGACTGTGATTAGGACATATATGTCAAGTAAGCTCTTTACCCCACAAGTTATTCTGGCTTATGGTCCTCATCATGGAAACAAAAACACAAACTATAACCACATTTTTAGTTATCTATTTTTTGCCTCTTTTTTATTGAAAAAGGAAGTAAAAACATTTTATGATAAAATTAAAGATTTACATGAAAAATATTTCTGACAAAATTGAGGAAGCATTTAGAAAAACACATTAAGATTGACAATTTTCATGGAAAATTAAAGAGTAAAATGGTAGACATAAAAAACATTGCTAAATTAATTGAAAAAGGAAGTAGAAACATTTTATGATAGAATTGAAGATTCACATGGGAAACATTTCTAATAAAATTGTAGAAAATATAAAATGACATTAAAATTGAAGATTATCATGGGAAATTACAGATAAAATGGTAGGCATAAAATATTTCTAAGCTGATTGAAAGTGGAATTATAAATATTTTCTGATAAAATTGAATATCTACAAGGAAAATATTTCTGATAAAATTCAAGAAATATACAGAAAACATGTTAAAATTGACTATTTCATGGAAAATTATACAGATAAATGGTAGGAATAAAAATATTCCTAAGTTGATTGAAAGTAGAATTATAAACATTTTCTGATAAAATTGAAGATTTACATGGAAAATATTTCTGATAAAATTCAAGAAATATATAGAAAAACATGTTAAAACTGACTATTTCATGGAAATTATACAGATAAAATGGTAGGCATAAAAAACATTACTAAATTGATTGAAAGAGTAATTACAAACATTTTCTGATAAAATTGAAGATTTACATGAAAAATATTTCTGTTAGACTGTTTTTTGTTGGGGAATTGAGTCTATTGACGTTATAAGATATTAAGGAATAGTGATTGTTGCTTCCTGTTATTTTTGATGTTCTTTTTATGTTTCTGTGGTTACTTTCTTTTGGGTTTGTTGGAAAAAGATTACTTTCTTGCTTTTTTTAGGGTGTAGTTTCCCTCCTCGTGTTGGCGCTTTCCAGCTATTATCCTTTGTAGGGCTGGATTTGTGGAAAGATATTGTATAAATTTGGTTTTATCATGGAATATCTTGGTTTCTCCATCTATGGTAATTGAGAGTTTTGCTGGGTATAGTAGTTTGGGCTGGCATTTGTGTTCTCTTAGGGTCTGTATGAGATCTGCCCAGGATCTTCTGGCTTTCATCATCTCAGGTGAGAAGTCTGGTGTAATTCTGATAGGCCTGCCTTTATATGTTACTTGACCTTTTTCCCTTACTGCTTTTAATATTCTTTCTTTGTTTCTTGCATTTGGCATTTTGATTATTATGTGCCGGGAGGACTTTCTGGTCAGGTCCAGTCTGTTTGGAGTTCTGTAGGCTTCTAGTATGTTCATGGACATCTCTTTTTTAAGTTAGGGAAGTTTTCTTCTATAATTTTGTTGAAGATGTTTACTGGCCCTTTAAGTTGCTCTCTTCTAAACCTTAGGTTTGGTCTTCTCATTGTGTCCTGTAGTTCCTGGATGTTTTGAGTTACAAGCTTTTTGCATTTTGCATTTTCTTTGACTATTGTGTCAATGTTTTCTATGGTATCTTCAGCCCCTGAGATTCTTCTATCTCTTGTATTCTGTTGTTGATGCTTGCATCTGTGACTCCTGAATTCTTTCCAAGATTTTCTGTCTCCAGAGATGTCTCACTTTGTGATTTCTTTATTGTTTCTACTTCCATTTTTAGATCCTGGATGGTTTTGTTCAGTTCCTTCACTTGTTTGTTTGTGTTCTCCTGTAATTCTTTAAGGGATTTTTGTGTTTCCTCTTTAAGGGCCTCTACCTGTTCACCCATGCTCCCCTGTATTTCTTTCAGGGAATTTTGTGTTTCCTCTTTAAGGGCCTTTACCATTTGACCCATGTTCTCCTGTATTTCCTTAAGGGAGTTATTTATGTCCTTCTTGATGTCCTCTAACAGCATCGTGAGATGAGACTTTAAATCCAACTCTTGCTTTTCTGGTGTGTTGGGGTATCCAGGACTTGCTGTGATGGGAGAACTGGGCTGTGATGTTGCCAAGTAGCCTTGGTTTCTGTTGGTAGGGTTCTTGCGCTTGCCTTTCGCCATCTGGTTATTTCTGGTGTTAGTTGGTCTTGCTGTCTCTGGCTGGAGCTTGTCCCTCCTATGGGCCTGTAAGCCTGTGTCTGTACTCCTGAGAGACCAACTCTCTTCTGGCAGGGTCTGTGCACAGAAGACTGTGGAGCTGCCTGGTTCCCTGCTGCAAATGGCAGCCGGAAGGGAAGACTCCTGTCCCAGCAGCTCCACTGATGCCCTGTGCACTCCTAGCTGTTCCCCTCCAGAGAGAAGGTGGAGATCTTACCTCCGCACTCAGAAGTGAAATCGCTGCTGGGAGATCACTCTCTCCAGGAGGGCTGTGCACCAATTATCTATTTCATTTTCTTATGATCTGAAATGTGTTCTCTTTCCTTCTTCTAATTTTGGGTTTGGCTGTTCTCATTTGTTCTTTGACTTGTAGCCATCAGTTGCGTCTTTAAGCTTTTCTGTATCTGTCACCTGGCTATTGATTATCGTGAACCTGACTCTTGACACTTTTTGCCGTGTCACAGAGTTTTGATACATGTGCCTCCATTCTCATTTGTTTCAAGAAAAAGTTAAAATCATTCCTTGATCATTGGTTGTTCAAGAATAAGTTATTTAACATTCACTTGCATGTATAGTGTTGAAATTTTTCTTACTGATTTCTAGTTTTATTGCAATATGATTTAAAAAGATACTTGATATAACTTCAGGGCTTTTAAAAATCTTGTGTACATGGCAGGAGGTGTGTGTGTGTGTGTGTGTGTGTGTGTGTGTGTGTGTGTGAATGTGGGCATGCACATGCCATTGCACATATATGGAGGACAGCCTCAGGTACTGAACCTCACCTTCTACCTCGTCTGAGGCATTTATCGCAGCGTATATGAGACTGGCAGGCTCTAGAGCTTCTGAGATTCTCAAGTCTCTGCTTCTCATCTTGCTGTAGGAGCTCTGATATTATAGAAGCATGCTTCTACGCCTGGCTTCTTGTGGGTTCTGGGGTTCTAAACTTAGGTCTCACTTTTGTAAGGCAAACATTTTACCCACTGAGCATCTCCTTAGCCCTTGATTTCTGGCCAACTGCTCTTCAATAGTTGTTACAGAGCAAGGGAGAGACAAGTTGAGGGTGACTGGATTTCACTACAAATAATAATAATATCTATGTTGTTAAAGAGTAAGCATATGATGTTGTGAAGGAACACCATCCAAGGAGACAGGAATGGCAACTTTGAAGGATCATGAGGGCTGAGTCCCAACTCATTTGCTGGGTTTGTGGTTTTCAGGGAATTGATGCTGGTTTCTCATCAGAAAAGCATCGAGCAGCTGCAGGAAACCCTGAGACAGAAGCTGCTGAGCGATGACAGCTGGAGGGAGAAGGTAAGGCTGCGGCTCATCTGCAGGTGTCTAGCTTGTTTTTGAAACGTTGTATCCATCTTCCCAAAACCTATTCCAGATAGGTGTCTTGGCTTTGGAGAATTCTTTTGATTCCATCTAGAAATGTCCAACTCCAAATATATTTAAGATATATGTATTTTTTAAAGTATTAGACAATATGGTAAGAAGTAAAAAGGGAAAATGAAAAAGTAGATTTTGTAATCCTTTAATCTTAGGATATTTCTTGGTTTTTTTTTTCAGAAAACATTTTAATCTTTAAATATTTACTTTTTTCCAATAAGTATCAGAATCTGAATTTGATCATATTTGTTAAGCCATAGAAATACTAATAACTCTTACTTCTTTGCTTCTAAAATAAAAGAATAGAAATGATTTTAAATTATTAGTTATGAAATTTTGACCATTTTATTCTGATAAAGTTAAATGAGCAAATATTTCTCTTTCTGCTACTAAGAACTGTTTCTCTCAGAGTGTGAAAACCATCCACTGTGGTCTTTGGACTTTGCTATATTTTTCAAGGTTTCAACAAAGAACAACTTAAACGTCTAAATATCCTAGGTCGGGCTCTTTGAGCAGCGCCTTCTCTCTCAGCAGCACAGCGCCTCTCTGACACAAGCCAGTTCTCCTCACTGACCATGGGAACCACCCTGCACACGGAGCCTTCACCTTCCCACCTTCCCTCCAGCTGCGTCTGTACCTGGCACAGGCCCTCTCCCTCAGCTGTATCATTTGTTGCCACAAAAGTGGGGGGTAGTGCTGGGTTTGAGGCCCAAGGCCATGAATGTGCTAGGCCAAGCCCTGCCTGAGAACTACAGGCAGCCCCCAGCACACTGATTTCCTGTGGCTTACACTTTCTCCATAACTGGAGCTTCCCGCTGACATTCAGGTGGTGTGGCTGTGCTCCTCATCATTTGTTCAGCTACTATCAGATTCTTCTTGGGGACTGGGTCCTTTGCTTATAACCTCAGCCACTTTCCAGCGGTTGCCTCCTCTTATAGTTCTTCCCTGTGCTACCCTGCATATTGAAACCCCTTACACACTGTTAATGGCTCTGCTGGATTCTAAATTTGTCAGTTCCATTTCTTGTTGTCAGACAGCCTCAACCAGTCAGCTTATGACTATAAAATGGCCCTCTGGTTATGGTATTAGCATCCCTGTTACTCCAGTGCTAAGGCTGACGCACAAAGAATATGACTTTGAGGCTAGCCTGAACTGAAGAGAGCCTGTGTGAGGAAGAAAACTCACTGTTAAGTATAGTCATACATAGGTGGGAATAAAATTTGAGACTCTGGACTGGAGCTGCTGTAAATGCCTCAGTCTTACTTCATACAGTCGACCTATTTCTTTTCCTGTAAAGCTCCTACTTGGCTTTTGATGATTCTTGGTCTAGTTAATTAGATGATCTGCTCTTGTTCATTCCTGTGATCCCTATCATTTGAATATTTTAATACTCAAAAAGATGATCTTCCAGCATGCGCAAGGCCTTGGGTTCTATTCCAGCACCACCCAGACTATCAACCAAACAGTTCAAAACAGCAGGCACTTTAATGACCAGATGTTAGAGTAGTTTGGGTACTATAGTGAAGGCCTGGAAAAATAGTCTGTAGTGACCACAAGCCTTGAAATGAAAGCAGCTTTTTGGAAAGCGGTTGTAGATATTTACTATGAGATTGCCTAAACTCAGATTGTCGTGCTAGAGTTAACCAGGCTAGAGAGATGACAGTCATTTTCTCCAACCACTAAGGTCTGCTGGAGTGAATGTTCCTGCCTTCCCTGAGACGCTCTCCCTGCTCACACCCCACTGGGGATTTTTGGGTACATTCTATTGAAGAAGGTTCTTTATGGATCATTCTAGTCCTGCTCAGAGATTAAGAAAATGCTAGCATTTGACATTAAAAGTTCAATGCTCTAACTTGTCCCAAGTTAGCCTAATGGTGAAAAGAATCCTGTGCAACATCAGGATGGTTCCTCCTCAGTGCTTGCTCTCTCTACTATGTGTCGCCAGCCTCATAGATATCCTCTGGCGTGTATGATCTCCTATAGTATAAAGTTGAGAAAATGTCCCTTCATAATAAATGTTACTGTTTAACCAGCAGTAAATCATGATCAGATCAGTAAAACCAGAGAATAATAACCTTGACTGTCAATAATAATAGCCTTGACTGTGTTAGCTATTAAGACTGTGAATAAAAAGTTCCTTAAAAGTCCTCTCATGAGAAAAGAGAATCACTCATATGACATTGTCATCTCTCGTGGGTCACTGTGCCTTTGCGTAGGAATGAAATGTTCTCTTTACAAATATATAACACGCAAATTAGAATAAACTTAATAACAAATGCTTTTAATGTTTTAAAAAAGTAGATAGCAATTTGTGCCTGTGCTTATTTTACAGTAAGTAAAAAACACATAATCGGATCAATAGTTGCTATGCAACAGAGGGGGCACATTTTAAAATAACTGTTTACTAATTGTCATGAATTTTGTTTATTTTAAGTATTGCTTGGATACAAAGAAAGCAAACTAATGGGCACAATGAACCTTTAAAATTGGTTCTAAACGCACAATGTCATTACTAGTCATTTAAAATTTTGTGATGAAAAAAACCATCTTGCAGCTTGAATAACTATATAACTAATTCATATCACTTGTTGACACTCACTTTTAAGCATAGCAGACAAATTACAACCAAATATTTTCTTAGATTATCATTAACATATTACAGTCTAGAAACATTTGGGGAGTTGACCTCAATTTTAGTATGTATGCCTTTTGAAAACAAACAAAACCTTATTTCCTGGCTATAATAACCAGATTGACAGTGGAGTAAACTTCACTTCAAGAAATAATCAATTTCAAATTTGCCAGGTTGATGGCTCAAATCTTTAATCCCAACACTGGGGAGACAGAAACAGGAGAATCTCAAAAAGATGATCTTCCAGCATGCACAAGGCCTTGGGTTCTATTCCAGCACCACCCAGACTATCAACCAAACAGTCCAAAACAGCAGGCACTTTAATGACCAGATGTTAGAGTAGTTTGGGCACTATAGTGAAGGCCTGAAAAAATAGTCTGTAGTGACCACAAGCCTTGAGATGAAAGCAGCTCTTTGGAAAGCGGTTTGTGAATGTTTACTATGAGATTGCCTAAACTCAGATTGTTGTGCTAGAGTTAACCAGGCTAGAGAGATGACAGTCATTTTCTCCAACCACTAAGGTCTGCTGGAGTGAATGTTCCTGCCTTCCCTGAAAAAGAAAAAAAGTGGAAAAAAAAGTGAAAGTGAATTTGAGGCCAGCATGGTCTACATAGAAGAGTTTCAGGCCAGCCAGGGCTACATAGTGAGACCCTGCTCACCAAACAAACAAACAGTGAAATAATAAATTCCAAATTAGAAGAACTATAAAAAGACTTTTCTAATAGTTCAAGTGTCCTCATGATTCCTAATGTGTTATAATCAATGTGTTGCTATCAATGAGGAAAAGGTAGCCCACAAAATACAAAGTTTGACAAGAATGAAGTTATTTATATATAATGTCACTTTTAATTGTACCTAATAAACATATGACTAAAATATTGAGGTCATAGTTTAATTTTTAAAATTGTTTTATGTAATTTTAGTGATTGAGTTAATAAAATCTAAACATTTTAGATCTAGAGTCATCTGTAGGAATGTCTGATACCAACCATTAGTCCAGATAACAACTGGTCCCCATCTCAGATGCTCACTGGACACAAGGCTTTGTGCTCAGTGCTTTTTATAAGTGTAATGTTTATGACACCATTGTTCCAGTTTTACAGATGAAAAATAAACAAGCCTGGAAAAAGTCAGGCCATATATTGAGGCTATAGAGCAGGAAATGAGCTGACATTAGCAGCATCCTCTAGTGTCCAAGTGCAAAGTTTGAGACATCTTCATTTCACCAGTGTATAGTCCCAACTATCAGATTTACTCTTCCATCTGAACAAATAAAACCCCAGAGTGGGGAAAAAAAGCAGAAAACAGTGGTTTCAAGACATCTGACAATGACAGGATGCTGGTGACAGTCCTGTGACTGTGCTGGTTTAACCCCTTGACAGTCTGCAGGCTGTGACACAGAGGTCTGGAAGCAGGCTAAGCCTGGCATCCGCTTTGAACTGAGAAGTCTGTGGAGATTGAAGTAGCAACAGCTCTCAAAGGAGCATTTGCAGAAGAGCATTCTAAAGAGGAGGAATGTGGGTGGGTAGTCTAGGACGTGCATGTGGGCAAGCTTTAGCCAGGGAGGGCCAATCTGACAGAAATAAAGAACCGAACACTCACATACAACCAGTCCTTAGCCTCTTTTCACCAGAAGGACCAGAAAACCTGTAATATACAGGACATGCAGAAGGCTCTTCTATAGCTGGCTCTCCATTCTTAGACATTGTTAGGTCTAGATTCAGTGACAGTCTGATCCTAACGAATGTCAAAAGGAAGACCTAAAGTAAGTTGATTCTAGGACACTCCTCCATTCCCCAAATAGATACTACACATATTTATAGGAATACCAACATCCAGATTCTGGAAGACAAACAGAAATGAGCACAAGCAGCTACCAAGGTAAAACTCACAGTGCCTGGTGTCTAATCCATAATTTCCATACACAGAAAGAACTAGAAGAATAGAACTCATAATGAAAAGAAAAATCAATGACTAAAAAACCTAGCGAGATGGGCTGCAGAGGTGGCCCATTCTCCCAGAGGATGCAGGCTCAGTTCCGAGCACCCACATGGTAGCTAACAACTGACTGTAACTCCAGTACCAAGGGATCTGATGCTTGCTTCTGGCATCTATGAATACTGTACTTGCGTGATACACTGACAGACGTGCAGCACAACACTATACCCACAACATAAAAATACATATTTTAAATGACTCAAAAAGACACAGATGCTAAGATTTGAAGATAAGAACATTAAAACAGTTGGTGTGTTTGCCATGTCCAAGAGTTATGTGAAGTTTAGTTTAAGTTTAGTCATGCAAGCTTTAAACAAGATGTTAAACTGAAAGCTGCAAGAACACATTCAGACAAGAGTATATTGGATTCATAGAAAGTCAGACATCCAACAGGACAAGAACGGTGCTCCTGAAACACCACAGACAGAAAAGAAATGCTTTTCTATTAAAACAAGATTTTCTTTTAAAGTCTCAAAAAGAGAAGAGCAGAGCATCAGTGAGAGAAACACAGACGGCCTGATACATGCAGGTAGAATCCCTGAAGATCAGAGAAGAGAGTGGAGACACAAGTATCTGAATAGATGATGGTGTAATGTTGATGAATTAAATGGAAATAGATTTACAAAACTCAACAGATCGCAAGCACAAGAAAGCAAACACACCAAAGGACACTGTAATCCAAATTCTCAAAAAAAAAAAAAAAACCCACCCTGCCTGCCTGCCTGCCTTCTCTCTCTCTCTCTCTCTCTCTCTCTCTCTCTCTCTCTCTCTCTCTTTCAATCAGGAGGTTGGAAAGATGGAGAGAGGTAAAGAGTACGTCCCCTCTTATAGAGGGCCCAAGTTCAGTTCCCAGCAGCAGGGTTTGGCTGCTCACAACCATCTGTATCTAACCCCAGGGGATCTGATGTCTGCGGCCTCTGCAGGCTCCCATGCTTATGCATACAACACACATGCAGACACATATGCATAATTCAAAATAAAACAATTTTTTCTTGCACAGTATGTGTTACTTACATTCCCTTCCCTCTACTCCTCCCAGTTTCTCCCCACTTCCTATCCAGATGTAATCCCTTTCTCGCTCTCATTTTGTAAAACAGGCTTCTAAGAGAGTATAATAACAATATAATATATAAAACAAGAACTAACTCTTTGGAACTGGACAAAACAAACAAACAAAAGGAAAGGAACCCAAGAGAGACTCAAAACTCAGAGATCTACTAGTTTGGCTCTTCAGGGATCCAATAAAAACACTAAGCCGGAGGACCGGGTGCAGGCCTGTGCATGCTTTCTCAATCTCTGTGACTTCCTATGAGCTTAGCTCATGTTGATTTAGAAGGACTTATTTTCCTGGTGTCCTCCATGCCCTCAGGCCCTTACACTCTTTTCACCTCATCTTCCTTAGGGTTCCCTGAGCCCTGCGGGGAAGGTTCTGCTAGGGACATCCCATTTAGGGCTTAGTGTTCCACGGTCTCTCATCTCTGTCCAGCTGTAAGTCTCTGTAAAATTTGTCCCCATCTGCTGCAAGAAGCAGCTCTCCCTGATGATAGCTAAGCAAGGCATTGATCTATGAGTCTAGCATTAGGAGTAGTTGTTATCACTACAGTTTGTTTAGTTTAGCCTAGATCCCTGGGCTGTCTTGTATCAGGCTCTTGGTCATCCTGGAAATATTGGATGAGTTCCATCTCGTGGAATCCAATTAGGTGTGGTAGTTTGAATAAAAATGGCTTCCACAGCCAGGCAGTGGTGGTGCACGCCTTTAATCCCAGCATTGGGAGGCAGAGGCAGGTGGATTTCTGAGTTCGAGGCCAGCCTGGTCTACAGAGTAAGTTCCAGGACAGTTAGGGCTACACAGAGAAACCCTGTTCCCCGCCCCCCCCCCAAAAAAAGGCTTCCACAGACTCATATTTGAATGCATGGTCAGTAGGGAGTGGTATTATTTTAAAGAATTAAGAGGTGTGGCCTTATTGAAGTAGGAGTGGCCTCATTAGAGGAAGAGCTAAATATTCTGGATAATATGCTGGAGCTTTGGGTTTTAGCAGCCCACACTGGGTCCAGTGGCTTTCTTCCTGCTGCCTGCCAAACCATTTTCCATCACCATTCTGCCTGCATGCTGCCTTCCCAGCTGCCTTCCCATTCTGATGTCAAAAGGGCTAAGCCTCTGAAACTTTAAGCAAGCCCCAACCAAATGCTTCCCATTATAAGAGTTGCCTTCACCTTGGGGTCTCTCCACAACCACAGAACACAGACTGTGGCAGTCGGTTACTCGCCACATTGTGCATTGTGCCACCATTGCACTAGCACATCTTACAGGCAGGACGCCATTGTCAATCGAAGGATTTGCGACAGGGTTGATTTTTATGTTTCTCTTTTGGAAGTGAACAGAGTACCTTCCTGTACCAAAGATGCTAGAATGTACGAGTGAAGGTTCTAAGTAGCACCAACTCAACTTCTCCATACTCAATGAGCTGTACAGATGCTGTCTTCAGTAATAGGGCTTGGCCATCAATCTGGGAAGAGCAACCTATAGTCTTAGCAACAGCCTGAGTTGTTTGGGGGGTTCCATGGGACCTACTTGGCCAACAACTCAATTAGCTGTAACCCAGTCCAGTAACCAGAAGCTTCATTTGGTGACAAGAGATGGCCAGATGGGACTCTTTTCTCCCCCCATTATTTGGTGATTTTAGTTAGATCACCTTCGTATAAGTATATATTTTAGAAAGCTTCCCCTCTATTAGGTTTCCATACTACCCCTCAAATACACCTTAATTTTAGCTGTGTCTAACCATATTCTCTCCCTCACCCTGCCCCTTTCCGGCCTCCCCCCAACACATTCATCTATAGCTATCTATTCTGTTTCTCCTTTCTAATGAGAACTATCTTCCCCCTAGTCCCTTACTCTATATCTAGTTTCTTGGGTCTACAGATTATAGTTTGTTATCATTGACTTAGTAAATAATATCCACATCTGAGTGAATACATACCATATTTGTCTTTCTATGTCTGGGATACCTCATTAAGGATGATTTTCTTCTAGTTCCATCTATTGACTTGAGAATTTATAATTACTCTGTTGTGTAAAGGTACCACATTTTTTATCCATTCTTCTGTTGAGGAGCATCTAGGTTGTTTTTAATTTCTGACTGTTACGAATATAGCAATAATGAATATGGCTGAGTGTCTGTATGGTAGGATGAAATATCCTTTGGGTATATGCCCAGGAGTTGTGTAGCTGGGTCTTAAGGTAGATTGAGTTCCACCTTCCTAAGAAAACGCCACACTGATTTCCACAGTGGCTACTCCCACCAGAAATGGAGGGAGTGTTCCCTGGCTCCACATCCTCTCCAGCATGAGTTCTCACTTGTTCTATTGATCTTAGCCATCCTGACAGGTATAAGACGAACTCTCAAAAAGGTTTTGATTTGCCTTTTCCAGACCGTCAAGGTTGTTATATTTCTCAGCCATTTGAGATTCCTCTTTTGACAATTCTGTTTAGATCTGTACCCCATTTTTTAATCGGGTTACTTGTTTTCTTGATACTAGGGGTTTTTAATGCTATATATATTTTGGATATTAGTTAACTGTCTATGTGATATGTACTAGTAAAGAATCTTTTCCCATTTTATAGGCTGCCACTCTGTCTGAATGACAGTGTCCCTTGCCATACAGAAGCTTCTCAGTTTGATGAGGTTCCATTTATTAATTATTGATGTAAGTGCCTATGTTAATGATGTCCTGTTCAGAAAGGCTTTTCCTGTTCTAGTGAATTCAAGGCTATTTTCTACTTTCTCTTTTGTTCTTCTATTAGGTTCAGTGTATCTTGTTTTATGTTGAGGTCTTTGATCCATTTAGAATTGAGTTTTGTGCAGGATAATAAGTATGGATCTCTGAATTCTTTTACATGTAGCTTCCCACTTTGACCAGTACCATTTGTTGAAGATGCTGGTCTTTCCTAATGTGTGTATCTGGCTTCTCTGCCAAAACTTATGTGTCCATAAGATGTATGGATGTCCAGATCTTCAATTCTATTTCTTTGACATGTCTGGTTTTATGCAAACACCATGCTGTTTTTATTACTATAGCTCTGTAGCACAACTTAAAATTGAGAGTTGTGATATCTCCTGCACTTCTTTTATTATTCACATTGTTTTAGCTAGCTTTGATTTTTTTTTGTATTTAAATTTAAAAATTATTTTTAAAAAGACAAAATCAGAAGACTAGTGGCACAGCTCAGTTGTAGAGCACTTACCTAGGAAGAGCAAGACCCTGGATTCAATCCACAAAAGATACTACAAGGGACAAATATCATTTCATAATGATAAAGGGTCTTTTCAGTAAAAGAACATAATCATCCTAAATGCTCAAATGAGTTCAAATTCCCAGCACCCATGTTAAAAGCTAGGCATGGCTTCTCACCATGTGGGATATAGAGACAGGCATTTGCTTCAGCTTGGGGTTCCAGCATAGTTCTGAATTCAGTGAAAGATTCTGCATCAAGGGAGGAAGATGGAGAGCAGGACACTCAACATCTCTCTCAGGCTTCTGTATGTGTGCACATATGCACCACACATAGTCACACACATACATACAAAAGTAGATATAAAATCACATATAAGACTATATATACAATATATAAATACATGAAGCAAAACCTGATAGAACTGCAAAGAGAAAATGAGATGCACAGTCTAGAAGTTGGAATCTTTCTCTTACTGATATAAAATTATTTATACAGATTTTAAAACAACCAAAACCCAGAAAAAATAAATAGTTTGGACAATTGCATATTAATTTATTTTTAAAAGCTATACTGAAGAATACTAATAACAAACTTGACACAAGGTATTTGTAGTGCCTCCACTACCCAATACTATACATATTCTCATGTGCACATGAAACATTTACTGAAAAACATAGTTTGTGTTATACATTTTAAAGGAATTAAGACATGCAAAGTAGTTTATCTGACCACATTGAAATTAAATGAGTGATTAATAGAAATAGTCTAGTATTTTGAAACTAAAAAACATTGAATCTGTATCCTTAATGGCTGTGCTGTGTAGGATATGAGTAGACAGGCTTTATGGAAGAACCAAGCCCCCAGAGCTATTGGGTCCAGGAACAGTGGTGTGCATACCTGTCCTCTTTGCCGGTGATCATCTTGGTGGATTATTTGTGCTCCCTGAAGCTGTTTCACTTGTTTTTCTCCTTTTACCAATTTTTTATTAGTATGTAAAATAATGGGTTTCATATGGAGGTCATGCTCCCTCAGAGCCTCCTCCTCAATGTAAACAGTGGGAAATAATGACTCCAAACAGTATTTGATCTTAATATTAGGAAAGTTGTACAATACTTTATTTTTAGGAGATATATTTTCACAAATGATCTGTTCATTGTCAAATAGAAATGATTGGTCTGACTCTTGGTTTGGGATCTGAAATTCTAACTGGTTTGAAAAGTAATGGCAAATAACCGTTAGTTATATCACATGGGAACTGCCTCTGTGGATGGCAAAGAATAACAGAATCAGCCATAAAACTTTCACATAGAAAATAGTGAAAAGATAGCACTTTAATCAATATTAGATATAGATTGTAAAAACATACTAATAATGTGTTTCAATAACAAACACAAAAGGAATTCCAGAAGCAACTTCTAGAGTGTTCTGGAGTTCCCTGGAAGTCATTAGCAAGGATGCAGGTTGAACCAGGAGAGGACACAGATGAATGAAAAACAAAATTAAAGCCTAGGCATTGTACCCAGGTTTTACTTTGTGTAATTTCTGAGCTTGCATAGTATTTATGCTTAATTTTTTGGAAATATGTTTCCCCCACACTTACTAAAATAACTTAGTTATTACATATAAAGTAATTTGTGCTTTATTTGAATACCATCAGCAAAATCAAATTTAATTTGTACAAAACTTGTCTTGCCTTCTAAGCTATTCTGTCCATTTATATAAAAACATAAACAGACACTTGCCTGAATTCATCTTCTCAATGGTAAGTAAGTAATATAGCTAAGTAGTTTGCTGTGGTCATATTCTTCTCAGGACAGAATTAGTAGCCTTGTGCTGTGACGACACCTGGTTGCAGCTTCCCTCAGGATTTGGAGATTCCACCAGAAGAGAATCACTTTCCTTGTCTTTCTCAGTTTGTGCACACTGGAAGCAAACTAGCACTGCTCGGCCACTCTTTCTCTTTCCCATCCCCCCATTGGTCCTTTCTTTCTGTCCTCCTTCTCCTGTAATAGCTCTAAGGTGAGAGGACCCACATGCTGAGACAGGACGGAGCCCTCTGCTCACTTAGATGCTGGCCACCTCACCCTTCCCTTCCTGTACCAGCTCTGTCTCTCCCCGACAGCGGGGACCCACTGACCTCCTAAGTAACCCCTTGTCTATGAGCAGAATTAAAGAAACTCCATCTTTAAAAGGCTCTTCCTAAGCCCCCTGCCATCTAGTTTGTAGTTTATCCTGTCCCACTTACTTTATGTAATTTTACAAGATATAGTCTGTCCTAAAATAATTTCTGGTATCTACCATCAACCATACAGGTTTCTTTTTCAATTTACCACTTGGTACTTAAATGCCTTGGCACACATTTTGTCCCAGAGTGCTCCAAAATGTCTAAGGTACTGAAGGTACAGTTTAGTGGCAGAGCTCTTTGTGCTTATATGAAGTCCTAGATTCAACACCCAGCCCCAGTGCAAAAATTGGAGAGAGAGGAGTGGGAAGGGAAAAGGAGAAGGAGTGTGGAGAAAGATAAAGAGGGAGAAAGAAAAACACTGGACAACAAAGCAATCAGGTTGCTTAAAAAACAGAAACAAAACAAAACGGTGTTTGAGCAACTTATAAACTGTTAATGCTTAAAGTTCCCTTTTGAACTTCTCAGTTTCTTCCTCACTAGTTGTTGGCTTCTGCATCCCCACCCAGCCTTGCTGAAGCACAGTAGTCAATGGTTAACACACGGCGAGTCAGGATGGAGAAAGCCAGAAAGCCAAAAGATGCAGAGTTCAGGCTGCTGCATCTGGCAGAGTCCTGGCCAGGGAAAAGGGAGCCGGGATCCAGCCTGCACATACTTACCAAGCACACACCCTGTGTGGGTTTTTGGTGTTTTTTTTTTTCCACCTAAGGAAAAGGGTTCCCTGTCAGTCCACACAAAGGTATCCTGTAGGCTGGTGGTAGCCTAGTAAAAAACTTATGTGAGAAGTTTTGGGATTCTTTTTTAAATTAATGCATTGAGAAACCATTAAGAGAATAAAATAACCTATACTTTGTGAAGAATGCTATCTCATACATACATGGACTAGAGAAAGGCCTTTGTCAGGACAATTAGTATTGTAGAATGGGTCAAAGACTTCTTTTGTTGGATGTGGAAGGAATATCTGGGAAGATGTTGTACTGTGTCCAGACATAGGGAAAGTGTGGGAGAAATAGTCTATAGGGCCATTGTCAAGCCTCTTACACCGTGATGTTTACCTGGGAGTTGTCCACCTAGAGGCAGGCGGTCATGAGCGTCTGATCTTCAACGAGTGCTCTTCCCCCTCAAGTTCACTAGTATCCTTTCCCCAAACAATGTAGAAATGTGTTTTGAGAGAGCCAGAATATCTCCTCTTGTTGTGTCTACACTTTCCCAGTTCTGTCCTCCAGGCAGTAAATCCTACTGATCCCGGGGCTGGTCTCTTCACTCACATTATTTAATCTAATGGGCTTCCTGTAAAGTTTGGTAGCAAACTTTCTGTGTCCTGGTATCTCAGTTCTAGGGACCCTATGAGAAATTCAGGTTGACCTCGTTCCTTCTTTAAATGACCAGAAACAGAATCAGAGACAGTAGGGGTTAACAGTCTCTTCCCAGATTAACTGGCATTCACCACACCCCATACAATTTATCATCTTAGCATGGCACAGGGTAGAGCTGGAATTGATCCGCTGAGGGATCTCATCTCTGATCTCAGAGGATGAAGTCCGCAGTGTTACTCGGTTACTTACAGGTTTCTTGTCTCTTGCTCTAGTAGACAGAGCCAAAGCCAACAGTTAGAAGCCACATAGAGGAAGATGTTGGCTGAACTACAGGAACAACGGCTTAATGCTTAGAAATGGAAACTCCTGCTGGGGAAGCAGTGAGTTATGGTTTCGTGATGTGTGAGGCACTGTGGGACATCCTTCCATGTCAGTTCTGTGGCAGAGACTGCGGGGCTTGCACGTGGAGGCAGTCTCCACGGGCTGTTGAATTCGTGCCCATGCAACAGCCTTGCACAGATGCTGCGCCTCATTTAATCCTCATAAAGGCCCCCGAAGGAACTAGTTACAACCCCACCAGGAGAGCTTATGGTCACAAACTTAGGACACAGCCAGCAAGTGTCAGGTCCATCTCAAACTAAAGTCCTTACTGTTTTTTCCACAGTTCCTGAGGTGCAAGAGTTTCTAGAGTCCCTTCCAGCCCTGTGATTCCATTGGAGTCTACATGTGGATGTAGATGACTGTTTTCCGTTCATTCTAGTCTCACTCATGTTAACGTATCAGCCTGTGACTCTGTACGGAATTGTGACCGGCCACTTGACACTTCGGCTTCTGTTCTGTTTTCAGCTAAACGTAGTCTGCCCTCAGTATGGGGGTAGAGGGTGTTTGTTTGGTTTTGTTTTTCAGGGCTCCTGATGAGAACTGGGTTAGCAGAGTAAATGAGTAAACTTTTAAGTCGTTTTAAGTATAAATGACTCAGCTTTAATTCTAAGAACTGTCATCTCTACTAAGTTTTCAGTTTTAGTTACTAGAATATTTGACCCAAGGTCAACTTGGAGGCAATAACTTCTGAGTTAACATTTTGTAATACTAAAAGTTTTAAAATCCTTTAATTAAAAACTTGATATTTGACTATTTTAAAAATTACTCTGAGAATACGTCGAATGTACTCGTTTCAAGGTAAAATGGCTTTGTATGTTTTACCATGCTGTTTTCCAGATTGAAGCTGAGCTCAGCAAGGAAAGAGCCCAGCATCTCATTGAGTTCCAGGACCAAGCTCTTCTCTTTAAGGAGGAAGCTAAACTGGAACTTCACACTGAAAAAGAAAAACACCAGGAAATAATCCGGAAGTATCAGCAAGAACACGAGAGCCTGCAGAAGAAGGTTTGTCAGCACCGCTGGTGCTATGCTCCAGTGACACACGTGCCACATGCTCCCCTCGGGCATGCTCAGTGACACAGGCTGCATGCTCCCCTCGGGCATGCTCAGTGACACAGGCCGCATGCTCCCCTCGGGCATGCTCAGTGACACAGGCTGCATGCTCCCCTCGGGCATGCTCAGTGACACAGGCTGCATGCTCCCCTCGGGCATGCTCAGTGACACAGGCTGCATGCTCCCCTCGGGCATGCTCAGTGAGTGAAACACACTGCATGCAGTGACACTCAACGAATGCTTCCCTCGGGCGTGCCTTCCTTTCCACACGTTTGTTCTACTACCCACATAAATAAATGGTTTGCTTTGCCTGTTCTTCAGAAAGGATGCTGGAGATAAATTACAGAAGCACACAGACAAGCTCTGTATGCATCTGACATTCTACTGACATCAACTTACCTCTAAAACTGACTACACTGCATGGCTTATAACTAGCATGGCTACATAATCCAACATCAAAAGATAATAAAGTATTTTACACAACTAAAATTTTCCTTCCTAGAGCTTAACCTTCTTAACTGAAGATATTTTAATTCTAATTAATTCTAAGCATTGTTGGATAAGGAAAAAATACTATAAAAAGCAAAGAGTCTGTTGAAGTACCCCTGCTTTGTTGCTTGGTTGTTGGTTTTACTTAGGAGACATCTTCCTGTCTCAGCCTCCCAAGGGTTGGGGATACAGATGTATACCACCAAGGTAGGCAAGGTATTCCTGCTTTTATATGACTTAAGTGTTAAGAGGGAGGAAAGGATAGGGAGGGAAGAAGGGAGGGAGGGACAGAGGGAGAGGCAGAGGGTAAGAGAATGAATCAAAATTCAGTGTGAAACGTATTTTGAAAAAACTCATTAAGAATCCATGTTAGGGCTACTAGATGACTCAACAGGTGAGGGTGTTTGCCTCTATTAAAAGCATGACATCAACTTCTGTGACCCCCATAGTGCAAATAGGGAACCAGTTTCTACATGATATTCTCTGACCTCTCCATATACACCATGGCATACATGTACCTGTACACACACACACATATATATAGAGAGAGAGAGACAGACAGACAGAGAGACAGACAGAGAGACAGAGAGACAGAGAGAAACGTCACTAAAATATAACTTTAAATTTTTTAATCTGTTTTGAAATCCATGTTAGGGACTAGAGAGAGAGTTCTTCATTAAGAGCATTTATTCTGACAGAGGACTGAGGTTCCAA
Source organism: Tokudaia tokunoshimensis (assembly GCA_036184795.1). Classification (NCBI taxonomy): domain Eukaryota; kingdom Metazoa; phylum Chordata; class Mammalia; order Rodentia; family Muridae; genus Tokudaia; species Tokudaia tokunoshimensis. The sequence continues at coordinate 93,840,010 of BTHU01000003.1, read as the reverse complement.
TTCAACCACCTACATGACGGCTCACAATCCCCTACAACTCCAGGTCCTAAGGCTCTGACCTTAGGCATGCACATGGTACACATAGTAATAAATCTAATTAAGCATCCAACAGCCTAAGGGCTTCTGTTTCTGTGTGAAGATGGAGAGTTTAGCCACTCCAGAGTCTATGAAGAACAAGGAGGACCAGCCTCTAGAGTCCATGGCACATGCAGTTAGTACCTGGCCCCACCCAGAAGGCTATGCAGGTGCTTCTGTCCCGAAATTCTTGATTTCAGCTTTGAATCTGTGAATTTTTTTTAGGTGAAATCCTGTTAAAACAATGAAGCCTATGCTGGGACCTTGGTGCTACCGCCCCCCTGATGGTCTGGTCTGTCTGGGACAGGTCCTCACATCTTCCCACAGAGCTCCTGGCACCATAGGCTCCCAGAGTAGCCATTTTCTTTCTCCCTTCAGCTCTTGACTACAGTTGCCCTGAGTAGCTTGGGACTTCATGGGCAGAGAAATGCAAACAAAATAATACCATTACTTAGGAAAGTTCTCAATTCAAATTTTTTAGGTGAAATCTGATTTTTAAACGCTGACTCCTATTTTTAAAATCCAAACTTATTTGTGGCTCTGCGAAGCTCCTGTCACAAGGACAGCTCGCTCTGTGTCGTCAGTTCTGCTCTGAGGGGAAGGAAACCATTGTTCAGACCCAAGTGACCCTCTCTTCCTTCTTCTCAATTACTTGAAAATAGTAGTAGAATATTAATTTCTGAAATGACTCCTGGTGATGAGCAGATTTCCTCCCAAAGTTATTCCTTATGTAAATTTAACATTTGAAACAAATTTTAGATGCACACTGTTTTTAAGCAGTGGTCCTAAGGGCTCTGGGAGCTCGCTCTGGCCTGTGCCATTTCCAGGCTTCCATGGCTCCGGCTCATTTCCTACTAGAGGGTAAGAAGGGACCTTAGCCGAGCTTCTGCAAGCCTGCTGTGCTGCTGTGGCCTTGCTGGTGCTTTGCTTGCTTTTCTTTTTGCTTTATAAAACAATAGCTCACACTGACCTGGCGTTCGCCATGAAGCTGTGACCGGCCAGAGACCCACAGTGGTTCTCTTGCCTTGGCTGGGATTTCAGACATGAGCCACCTCGCTTAACTTTTTGTTTTCTAAGGAGAAAGAAAAGTCTTTTCCCTTCTGATGGGATGCTTTGGGCAGAAGATTCCCTCAATTATTGTCTCCTGTTCTTGTGTAAGGCCAGAGGCGATGCCTTTGCACCGTGTCCTCATATTCTCTTGAACTGTCATAGTCACACCAGAGTGGCCACTTGTCTTTCAGTTCAGTTCACTCAAATGTAATACTTACGTCTTCTGTTGTATTGGTTGAACTGCCAATGCTCAGTAGCCAGGCCTGCTATGCATGTCTCTTCCCAGCTAAGTCACCAGTCATGGCAGATCAGCTGTAGTGGCAAAGGGATTTCACCATTAAAATTAGATACAAAGTTGACCTGAGGTGGTATTTTTAAACATTTACTGGCACCCCACTGTCATTACGTGTAGAACAGTACAGAATGTCTGTGATCACAAGACATGGGAGAGTGCAGCTATAGAATACTGAGTTAGTGTCTGGGGTACATCTATCCATATCTAAGAAAGAAAAAATAGGTCCCAGGAAACTTGGTGTTCTGGTGTGAATGGAGCGCAACTGTAGTGTTCTCTTTCTGTGTCTCCAGAAACCAGTCAGGCACCTGGAAGTTCCAGAGTCCAGCCAAGCCCTGTCCCATCTGTTTGTAGAAACTTGAGTTACTTTTGGCAGCTGGATTCAGTCACAGAGATTTAAATATTTCCAAGGGTGCCCAAGTAGTTAATAGGATACCATTTTAGGAAGCAAATAAATAAAAGTCTGTGTTGACTTTAAAAAAAATCTGAAGACCTATATATGTCATGGGATGAAAGCACACTGGTTTATTAGAAGAAACTTAACAACAGCAAGAGCTCTCTAGCTCCCTAGAAACAGTTGTCTATGTACTAACATGAGACATATCTTACAGATAGCTGACCTAATCGCAGATGCTACAAAGGACCTGAGGCTGGAAGTGGCCTCTCTCCAAGAAAAACTCCACGAGTCCCATGTGAGATACACAGAAGAGTCTGAATCAAAGAAAAAGGAAATTGAAGACCTGAAAAATCTGGTTGCAGAATTTGAGTGTCGTTTGAAGAAGGAAACTGGCAGTGATGATTCAGTTTCCGAAGAGTTGAAGAAGGAAATGAAACAGAAGTCAGATGAGCTGGAAAGAGTAAGGCTGGCCCAGACACAGCTGCTGCAGCAGTTCAGCCAGTCACAGCAAGAGGTAGGAAGCAGATTACCCCCAGTGAGGAGCATGGCCAGTTAAAAAGCAGACGGACAGACACAGATGTGACAGGTAGTTGGCGGGAGTCACAGGCTGGCTCCCAGGCGTCCCTTAGCTTCTGTGAGACTGTTCTCTTCTTTTTAAGTATCATTTATTCTTGAGAATCTCATATGCACATATCATATATCTCTGTTGGTCATTTTCATACACATCCTTTCCCTTCTTTCAACTTGTGAATCCCCCTATGCCCTCTTCCCAACTTGATCTTTGGTGTTTGGTTTTTCAGCCTTATTTACGTGCCACAGGTGAGGAACTAACCAACAAGCTTGGAGGGTTTCACAGGCTCATACAATGAGAGAGGCAACTCAAACTTGAATCTCAGGGGGACAAAGATTCCTATTCCAGGAAGACTTTTTGAATCTAAATTTCAGGGCAACCTCAGGCTTAGCCCACAATATCTCCCAGTCAAGATCACTTACTTTTACTCTAAATGTGAACAAAACCAAAACAAATAAACACAAAACAGTAAATCCAATCCTGTTTGGGCTGGGGGAGGAAGGCCGCAGAGGGCCAGCCAGTTATCTCATGAAGGAAGACAGCAGCTCAGTCCAGGGGGGAGAGGCATAGGAGCACACTGGAGAAACTGAGGAAAGAGGAACTTCCGACTCACTTCTACTGGGTCCATACTAACACGCCCATGGAAAACATCGGGCTAAAGGAGACCAGCCAAGTCACTGGACTAGCAAGTCTGAGACCAAAAGAATGGCAATGTAAAAAAATAAGTAAGAAATGACCCATCCAGAGGACAATTAGAAAAAGAACAAGGCCAATTTTTTTAAAAATGCAAATTATCATCTATGTAGGTGTTGAGCACTATGCTAGATAAAATAGTGGTATAATTATGAAAAAAATAGTAACTATCTTCTGGGAAATGTTAAAGAAATGACCTACAGAGAAATTTATCACATGAAAACCTTAGACTGAGGGGTAGAGACACCCTATATTACGAGCCTATAATTTATCACTACTTGATAAATTACCCCCAAAGACAGTGACTTCGAACAATAAGAGTTCATAGTCTCATTTCTTTTTTGAAAGATTTATTTACTTATATTTATGTGTGCATATATGTGTGAGTGTATGTCTATAGGTGCTGGTGCAACTGTACTCACCAGCAAGAAGAGGGTGTCAGGTGTCCTTGTCTGTCACTCTTAACCTGTTTGAGACAGAATGTCTCCCTGAGCCTGGGACTGTCAAGGAGGTGTCCTCAGCTAAGCCAACAAGCTCCCACCATCCTCCTGTCTCTGCCACCCACAGGGATGGAGTTACAGGTGTGTGCAAGACATCTAGCTTGTTGCATGGATAATAGGGTACAAACCCAAGTCCTCATAATTGTACAGAAAGCATGCCGAGCCACTGAGACATCTCTCCAGCCCCTCAACATCTCATTTCTGTGGATAAGAAAGCTCTTAGAGTTTAGCTGGATGGCTGTGGGTCGGTGTCTCTTATGAGGTTGGTGTGAGGATATCTAAGTGGTAATGGTCTCAGCTAGAGGCTCGGCGATGATAGGCTGGGCTTCTAGCTCACTAGGATGGGCAAAGTTATACTAACAGGTTGATAGTCTCATGGGCTATTAATAGAGAACATGTGGCTGATGGCCATGGTATCCCTTAATTCTGTGCCTCATGGGTATCTCCATAAAAGAACTCACATTGTCTGCTGGCTTCCCTCACCACCAGTAGAGAAAGGGTGCCAAGACAGAGGCCACAGTCCTTAGGTAACCCAGAAGTGACAGCTCATGGCTTTCTATTTTTTACAAAATGAGCCAGTAAATCCAACCCACATGCACAGTAAGCAAGTACCCAAGATGTAACTATCCGAGAAGTGGCCCTAGGCCATCGAAAGCTTCTATATGTGTTACTTTTGCTGTGATTTGTTATCTATTGCTGTAATTAAACACCATGATCACAGCAATAAAAGGATAAGTTTAGTTGACCTTACACTTCCAGAGGGTTAGTGCTTATGGTGGTGGAGCAAGGGCATAAGGATGATGTGGTAGAAGCCATCTGCAGCCTCGCATTTTTTCACCTGTCTACTTTGTTCCCAGAAATAACAACTCTGAAACTTTTTACATATGAAAAAAATGTTTAAGCCAATAGCTTTGGCTCTGTTCCCCAACTAACTCATTTTTTTTCCCAACTAACTCATATCTTAATTGCCCCCCCTTTTTTTTTTAATTCTAAGTCCTGCCACATGGCTGGTTACCTGGTCCTCAGTTTCATATGACAGTCCTAGTCCGTGTCTGGGTAAAATCTCCATTCTGACTCAATCTCAGAATCCCCCCTCCCTCTGAGGGATGTCCTACCTTCTAATCATGCCTCAGCTCATTGGCCATTCAGCCTTTTATTGACAACCTTGATTTATTCCATTTAGTACAAGAGATTATCTCTATAAGATGGATGGCTGGAACAGCAGCTGAAGGCTCAGATCTTGATCTACAAGCAGGAAGTAGAAAGAGACATTGGGAATGGCACAAGTCTTTAGAAACCTCAAAACCTGCCCCCAGTGAAACATCTTTTCCAGGGTCATTCCCAAACAATTCCACCAACTGAAAACTACGTATTCAAACATGAGTCTACCCTGCATCTTCTGATCTCACCCTCTGGAGGTGATATTAGCAAAACTAAAAATGAAGGGTGGATTTCTTTACAGATCAGGGAGCTAAGGAGAGCTCATCTCACATGGCTCCTAGTTAAGACAGATTTTATTTAAAAATATGGACTTCTGTGCCTGGAAAAGTCCATGGCTCAGCAGTGAAAAACAAAGGTTATTCTTCCAGATGACCTGGGTCAATTTACAGCACTCAGATGGCATCTCACAACTGCCTGTAACTCCAGTTCCAGGGGATCTGATGCCTCTTTTGACCACTGAGGACGCCTGCGTACAAGTAGTGCACAGACATACACTAAAAATAAAATAAAATATGAACTTCTAAAACATAAAAAGATGTTAGGTTAGTGTGAAAGTAGTCATGGCTTATTACTTGTGGGGAGAAACTATTGTTCATAAAATAAAGCTAATGAAAGAATTCAGTAGACCAAGAAAACTTAGTAGACTAAGTTTTCCATCAGAGGTTACCAAAATATCACCTCAAGTTAAATAATGAGAACTGAAATATAAGTAAATATCTAAGGCTATTTCTCTGGTTAAACATGCCAAAGAACAGAATATGCTTATAAAACAGGAAATGAGCCAATGAAAGTAGTAGAGTTTATGAGCAGAAAGAATGTGAGCTGTAAATAAAGTCTTATGAAATGGAAAGTTCTGTGTGTGTTTCATCATGTTCTTCAGACACTTTAAGTTCCTTGGATTCTGGAGAATTAAAATCTATAATTACTTGGAGAAAGAAATCCCATTAGAATAAAGATAAGTTAGTGCCCTCCTAAGGAGGCGAATGAAGGTCAGGGAGTCCTGTGCTCTCTCAAGAGGCCAGAGAGTGAATGGAATTTGTTTTCAACTGTAGGGAAAGGGTAAGGAAGAAACTGCAGCTTTCCTCAGTGTAGTGACTTGAGAAGTGACACAGTAACATAAGGCAGGACAGTGAGAAGAAGAAGTAACTCACAAGACAGAGATGGAAAACAAAAGCACCGGAGATGTGAATCTACGCAAGACTCCAGAAGGTTCTTACTGGGAAAAGGACACACACACTAAAAAAGTGGAACATCAAAAACAAAAAGTGGGAACAGGAAGTTAATGCTAGCAAGTAGCACATTGTCATTAATGCCAAATTAAAATAAGACATGCTTTTGGTAGTAGTGGTTCCCTCCCTAGTGTAAATCCCACAGGGATTCTTTTAAGGCAGTGTGGTCCAATATAAGGGGTCTCATGATGATCTTGGGATTTAGAGAAAGAGTGTAATTGTTTAAAGTAGATTCAAAGGAAAACAGAGAACTCGACCTTTTTGTTGTTGGAAGACCATAGAAAAGAGAGCAAGAGGAGCAGAGGCTTCAAATTCTGCAGTTCTTGTGGCCCATCTAACGGTAGTTTAAAAATAGAAAACAGTACTCCTGGTTAAACTTGGAGAATTCTATGGAGAATGGAATGGCTGTGTTTGTCTCTCTACCTCAGTGCACTGTAACGAAATAAAAAGTGAAACCTAGTACTCATTATTGATGAGGGGATCCCAAAGAAGAAACGTAATTACATGGAACTACAGGGAGGCTCAGAAAAGGGAGACACAAAACACCTCTGAAGATAGGATCAAAGTGTGGAGCCCAAAATAGGACTGATTGAGAGTAAAAGGAGCAAATTGATTTTTAGGGACACACAGCCCCTCAGTGTCATGACTCACCTGCCTAGAAAGACACCTGACATGTTCGATCTAGCAGAATGAGAAAGACACTGTGTGTGAAAACACATCAGAGCAAAGAATAGAACCAGAGCTATAGGGAGCAAGTGAGGGATAGCCAGTCCTTGTCTGAAACTCCTTTCCCTACAGTCCAGACAACCAAGAACTTAGAATAGCCCATGTGTGCTGGCCATCGGGGTATCTAAGACAGTGGCTATATCTGTGTCCAGTCTACCAACCCAGAAATGTGTTAGTCAATAACCTTACGTGCTCGTGCGCATGTGCGCGCAGACACACACACACACACACACACACACACACACACACACACACACGCACGCACACACACACCACATGCCATTTGGGAACTCATTCTTTAATCATAAACAGCCAAAGACCACCCAATATTTTAGAACTGTCTCTAATGTGAAGGACAACAACCCACAATAAGTGAATACATAATTAGTCCAGCCAGATTTAGTCACCAAATGTGTTGACTTGCAGTGTTTTCCTTCTCAGAGCATTGAAATGTCAAAATTGTGGCTGAAGGGTTGCCAGTCTGTCTTTGCATCAACACACCTGTTTTTATTGTTAGGTTGCTTTGCCTCAGCATCCTGTGTTTGCTTTTGCTTAAGAAACAATAAAAGAAAGTATAAATCAAAGCTATGTTCTGCAGACTTGGGAGAATGTGTCTCCAAACTGTTAGCACAGTGGTGACCTGTGGGGAGTCGGAAGAACTGAGCAGGGATGGTATGGAACCTTCTAAAATGTTGGGATTATGGGTGATCTTCCACCTTTTGATATCTAAAACTGCTTCCAAATATGAAATCTGCTTCACAAAGCATTTATGTAGGAAAATTTGATAAAACTTAGTGATGATGGATTTATGGAAACCTGGAAGGTGGAAACTTATGAATACATACCATTTGCAAGCACAAATGGCTTATTTTCAAAAGGGATTTTCTTCATTTGGGAATATGTATTTACTTCAAATGCATAGGTAATTGATATAGAAAAAAATGGCATGTTCCTCCCTGGTAATTCTACATAGGAGAATAAGAAACCCAAGTCTAGTTGGTAAGTTATCCAACAAAGTGATTCTCAACCCTGAGACATGAAATTACAGTTGTCAGTTTCTCTTTCAAAGAGTAAAGCTTCTAAGGATCATGCTTAGGCCTGGCTGGCTGACAGCAGGAACAGATGGGCGGAGAACCCAAGAATCTGGCCACGGAGCATGCGCAGACGTGGGCTCAGCAAGGGCATCTCTACCTGTAAAGAAGGAAGATGTCAGGACAGTGATGTGTTGGGAAGAAATATGGAGCCATTGCTTTGATTCACTTTATTAACAGTGACAAGATATTAAAATTGTAATGTTGACTTAGAAGAGAAAATCCTAAATAATGCATGTTTTAGGCTCTTCTCCCTCATCTTGAAAAATTGGCTCTTGAAGACCATTATTATTCTGAGGGATTTTGTTATTTCTATGACTTTTATTCTGAGAAGCTTACAATAGTTGGTTCTATTGTGTTTGCAAGTATGAGTATATAATTTTAGTACTTCTTCCTGACTTCCGTCTTGTTTCCTAAAATTTTATTTAGTTTCTCATTCCTAGTTTACCAAAAAACCATTTCCATTGTTCTTCTGTAGAGTTGGGCTGGCTGACTGGAGGCAGGACACATCTTTTGCTAACTCTTACTCATCTGTCTAGTTACCACACCTTTCCACAGAACCTCCTTCACCCTCAGTTGTCCCCCTTTCTCCCCTACCCAGCTGGCTGGACACCCACTTTCCTGAGTTCTATCTGGTTAGAGCTGGCAGGAAGTGTGTTCTCTGTCATCTTGTGGCTGGTCAGGACCTTGTTAGTGTAAACCATGAACAAGACCATCTGTGCCTCCTCTTCAATGAAGACTTCTTTCCTGGCATCCCCCTGCCTGTGTCCCCGCTATGCCAAATACATAAAATACATGTCTGATTTGGAAACACCACATCCAGAATTCTCACCTTCACAAATATCAGGCCACTCAGCAAAACCTTCTCTTGCTTCTTCTCTGTGTTTGCAACTGAAAATACTCAGTTGTTTCTAAGGGCAATACTGACAACAAATATAAACCAGTCACTCATAGCTTTCAAAATGTAGGGAACTGGGCCACTTTTAATATTAGAAAGTTTAAGTACATGGTGAGCTAATTTACATTTTAACCTTTTGCCTATAGACTCAGTGGGAGGGCAATTAAGCAATTAATTATTTTAAGTCGACTTGAAGCAGCCTTTTGTCTAAGGCAGCTGTAGACAGTGCTCAACTCCAATGGATCGGCCTTAGGGCCAGAGCAGTGATTCTCACTTCCCTAGGCCATACTAACCCAGGGCTCAAGACAGAACCTCCTCTATGAAAACTTTGAGTCACTGCTATACTGTTTCCCGCCTTGCCCCTTGCCCCTTGCCCCACCCTGCAGTGTCTTTCACAAAGCTGGCCCGATGAGCTTCTTTTCATGCCAATGTGACTGTGCCAGTGCCCTGCTTGAAATATCTTCCCATGATCCAGCTGGCCCTCTCAGAGCCAAGTAAAATCTCCAGCAAAAACACACTGCCCAGGTTCTCCTTGTCTGACTGGCTCGTTTCCTCCTACCTCAGTGCTGATCTCTTCTCCTGTGTCTACAAGCTGAGTCTTCTAGCAACCATGGTCCATTCCTGGGTGTGTCTCTCTTGCTGCCCTCTCTGCTTGGGAACCCCACTTTGTCTTCTTTACCTGGTGCATGCCTGCCATTTCATTTTGATTTCCACGTCTGTTGCAATCCAGTACTAATTACTTGACCAGACTATGATAAAATGTAGCTCAAGATCATTTTATCTCAGACACATACAGAACAGTGGCCTCACTGGTCATTCTCATGTTGGCTGGTGACTTCCAGCCTCATCAAGCTTACATATATTTTCATGTTACTCAGTAAAATTGCATATTAAAAGCCTGCCACAGACAGATGTAGTAACACATGTATGTATGCCTTTGGTGTCGGCGTTTGGGAGGCAGGGGCAGGGACAGGGACGGAGGGAGGGAGGGAGGGAGAGAGAGAGAGAGAGAGAGAGAGAGAGACACGGAGGCAGGCAGGCAGAGGGTGATCTCTATGAGTCCGAGGTCAGCCTGGTCTACAGAGTGAGTTTCAGGACAGCCAGGGCTGATACATAGTAAGATTCTGTCTCAAAACCAAACCAACCAACCTCCAGACAGACAGAGTCCACATACCCCAGCCCTCTTGCCTAATTTCTGAAAATAATACAGCCTCCGCCATGACTCTCCTCACACATGATGGAATTTTCCACTAACATGTCTGCTGTGTCACATCCACACGTCCTCTCTATGCTGGTACACTCCACTCCTCAAATAGCAATCTCCTAAACTCTCCAATATTCTGTTTCCATATTTTACAATACAACTGAAGAAATTTTAACACCTAAACTATTTGTTGGGCAAAATGGCCATGTAGTATTTGTTTACGGGAGGACATGGTGAAGTCAGCAGAGAAAATGAGTGTATTAGGATATCCACCCAAGAAATCAGTGTTTTGGGCACAGGTGAAAGTCCCAACTGTGGATCCTGTCTTCAGTTGCAAGGCCCCCTGGTTTGGGAAATAATAGAAAGAGAATTAATGCTTTGTTCGGAAAGCTAATAGTGTGAAGAATGAGTTGCAGAGTGGCTGGCCGCATGCTGAGACAGTCAGCAGCCCTCTCCCACCTCCACCCACTGATCTTCCTCTCAGCTGGACTGTGGCTGGTTCAGTCCCATCCCCATCCCTCCCCCTGCGCTCTGCTGACTCCACCCCACACTGCAGCTGCACCTGCTGCTGAGGATGCCTTTCTCTTAGATCCACCTTTCCAGTCCCCTTGCCACTTGCCCGAAGCTATTTCCTAAGGGACTTACTTGCTTTGGGTGTGTTTTCTGTAGAGTATTACTTTCCTTTGTGACTCAAATTCAAGTGCAGTAAGTTGATTAGATCTTCTTTTTCTCTAATGAGCGCCCCTACCATCCCCATCTCTTGACTTTTCATATTATGCACCTGTTACTCCTGAATACCGGTGTGTGTGTGTGTGTGTGTGTGTGTGTGTGTGTGTGTGTGTGTGTGTGTGTATGAAAACTGACTCTTCAAAATTTTCTTAAGCTGGGGTATTTTATACTAAGTAATTGAAAACAGCTTAAATTTGATTACTTCTATACATTTTGCCAGCTTTTTGCATGTATAAATAATGCACATACATATAGCTAAATATAGATATATATAGTACTCTACATAGAAATAAATACTGTAAATAGATAAAAAATGCAGTCGACTCCTTTCTAAAAGAAAGGTCAAATTAATAAGAGTTTAGAATTCTTGGGAAAATCAGATGAAAATATCTTACCAGTTCTTTTCTCCTTGATGTCCTAGACATGAAATGTGTGTGCCTGCAATATTAATGAAGTACACACTTCACACAGGCGCAAGGCCAGGAGGCAGCAGGCCTCTGCCACCTCAACAAGGGCGGAGTTGCTCTCAACAAGTTATGTAACAGACTGTGGCTTCTGTGGTGAATAATATGTCAGGAGCAGTAAACGTGATGATTCTAACACAGCACTTTATCAATCAATCTTCCTCGTTAGTGGCTTGATACTTCCCCCACCCCTGACTTCCAACCAGTATTTAGGTGTAGTTGAGAGCCAGGCGACAAAGCCACAAATGCCAGTAGTTTCTAATTCCTCTAAAAATGAAAAACAAGCAGAAGCAAATAATAGACCAATGGCTTTTTTAAAAAATATGGGCATGGGGACCATGTGTGTATGCAGAGTAAATACAGATGAGGACGTTTGACCCAGTCCCACCATACCACCTACGGAACCCCTGGACGGTCGTTCCACCCCACCTACAAAGGGCAAGGGCTGAACTAAGTGTTCTGTTAGCATCCTTTCCAGCCTCACGCTCTATTTTTCATTTCTCTGTCTCATGGGGTAGAGTATTAAAAAGACAGAGAATACAGCCTCTGACCTGCAGCTCAGTTCTGATTTAAATTGCCAGTAACGCTCCACTTACATAAACTGTTTAAAGCCAGGGGTGCTTTTTCCTCATCTCTTTTCAGAACACTTTTCTCCAGGAAACAGTGCGCAGAGAGTGTGAAGAACGCTTTGAACTGACGGAGGCTTTGAGTCAAGCCAAAGAACAGCTCCTGGAGCTCAGGAGGGGCAGAGGAAACTTACCGTGTTCCCGCAATAAGGGTGCCCTAACCTACCCTGCCTCCGCAGTCAGTAATCACCACGAGCTAAGCAGTGTGAGACAGAACTGCGGAAGAGGCACCGGCACGCCCAGCCTGCGTGGACTGCCGAAACCCACTGCTTCCCCAACCCCAGATAAGCTCAAGAAGGTCGGCAGCTCCGGACTGCCCGCCCTTTCCCAGGCATATCCTCCCAGGGGCCGAGCAATTTCTGTAAATGAGGCCAGGCAGAGGTTGACAGCCATCCTTCGCAGGAGGCTGAGTCAGCAGTGATGACCTGCTTCAGGAGGGTTCCACCCACGGCGCGCACACCCTTTCACAGCATGGCAGACTCACTGTAACCGGGTACCGGGAAACAAATGTATCTTTAGATATATTTAACAAGGAATGTACAAAGCTAGGAACTGTGAAGCCACAGTTTTCAAAGGACCTCGGAAATTGCAACAGATAATGAAAGTTGGTACTCCCAGAGGTCTGATTTCTACGTTCAGATATGTATTTTATGCTCTTCGAGTCTGGCCCTTAGAGACCACAGGAAAAAGCTGCTCAGCCTGGCGAGTTTTTCTCTTCCTCCCTCACTTCCATCTTTCATCCTCCCCTCTTCCTCTCCCTCTTTTTCTACCATAGCAAGTGGACTGTTGTCACAAAATAGATTATATCGGTTTTATGGTGTTTTTTCATTTGTTTATAGAACAAAATAGATGTAAGTATTCCAACTAGAAAAAGAAAGTCCCTAATTGATTTCCAAAGTCCTTACTTCAAATATTTACAGAGCTAATAATCACCATCAAATGCTCAGAGTACCTAGGTCAAAAGTAAGGATAGCCTTTTAGAAGACCATCTGCTATGAGGCTGGGACCTGCAACAAAAGATGGTGATTCCCATTCAGCGAAAAGTAGCTTGAATCTCTAATTATGAATATCATTTTAGAAAGCAACATGACCATGAAAATATTTCTTGGTGGATATTTTCCCATTGAATACTTTTTGGTACACCACCGAGTTATATTGAACTTGCATTCTCCAGCCATTGGGAAGAGAACTAACACAAGGTCACTTAATGAAAAGAATATAAGGCTAATTTGGACTCACAATTGATTACCCTTGGAAATGTCTAACTGATTAACAGTTTCTATTCTCAGTGTGAGAATGTAAAACAAGATATGCTATTTAAAGTTATCAAGCTTCTGGCTCATCTAGCTGTTCCTTGCTACCTCAGGCTAGCACTCATCTGTCTTTTCTCCATCTGATAGGACTGTATTTGTCTTTATAATGGCAGGGGGCGACTAAATCTGATGTATCATGGACATTGAACTTTCCCCTTCTCATATAGAAATACTGGTAATATGTGGTTATAGCACATTTAATTATCTATTTGGCTGCAGCGTTGATGAGAGAAACCAAAGTTACCTAGCATCCTAACCACTGCATAAAAGAGTAGCATTGCTAAACAGAATCATGGTTATCTCCTGTCTTTTTAAGACTGTTTTAACCTTAAAATAATTCTGTATTAGGCCCTGGCTTCCTGGCTACTTTAGGTAAGACATCTTTGTGTTAAGGATTAGAACACTTTCTGTTGTTTACATAGGCGTCCGTCCTTCATAATGGCATTTCAGGAGAGCACAAACCACAGAAGAGTGGCTCAAGGATTGCCCTGACCCTCTCTGCAGATAAGAAGCAGATGAAAAGCATGTGACCTGGCTGAAGGAGTAATACTTAGGGACAGAGGTGAACCAGAACCACTCCCTTAACCCCGTCTTTCCAGCCTTAAAGCTTCCCAGGGCTCCACCAAGACTGTTGTCGACAGCACCCACACTGTGGTTAATTAACATTGTTCCTTTCTAAGTGCTCTGACTTTTCCAACTTGAGTTTGTGTAAGAAGGAAAGTTGATTCAGGGAAGAATAACTATAAAGTAACAAATGTCCTTTGCTAATTATATTTTTTCTAGAGAACTCTAATATAAGTGTGCATCTATTAAAATAAGAAATGTTAAAAAAAAAAGAAGAAGAAGAAGAAGAAGAAATGTTAATTGATATTTCCCTTCCTTGATATCATCTTGTATAGTGCCGCAGGGACTACTGCACTGGATCTCCTTGTTGTGAACTTTCGTTTGCACGTTGAATTATAAATGCCTGTGACATAAGGTAGATGGTAAACTGAGCAAAGGCACAGACCACCTTGGACAATGATCTCTCATCAGGCTCGACATGCTTTTTCACTCTTTTGCAATTTCAGCTCAGTTCCCCTTGCAGGAGTCAAAGGCATACAATGAGTTTCTTTATTTTTACTGGGAATACCGGTCAATAAGAAAAGTCACATGTAAGCTTTTCTAAACGGATAGGACTACCACTGCAAAACATGATTTCTTAGTTTGTTGATACACTCTTGCTTTACAATGAATAACTCTGTAAGCCAGAATGGAACCGTTGTTTGCCACGAGGCTGTTATATGCTACAAAGATATCAGAGAAGTATAAACAGAAAAATGGTATTTATATTAGTTTAACCTATATCATCTGAAGAGTACAGCTTGAGCTATGGCAATATGTAGTTGAAGAAAGAAATCCTTAAAGGTGACACAAGAACTGGTAACCTGGAGGTTAAAAACATAGCTCTGTGATTTTTCCAGTGATGAACTCTAAGCATGAAAGAGCATCAGGAATGTTAAGAAAGTGGTGAAGGGCTAGATACAGGGCTCGGCAATTAGGAGCACTTGCCACTCTTGCAGAGGACCCTGGTTTGGTTCCTGTCATCACATGGCACCTCAAAACCATGTGCAATGACATCAGAACCTGATGCCCTCTTCGTACTTCTAGGGGCACTGCACGTAGGTAGTACACATACATACATTGTGGCAAACCACCCATACACATAAAGTTAAGAAATAATTTAAAAATAATAAATAACTTTAGAGTTCTGCAGTATCGGAGCATCTTGAATTACAGGTTAACCCTAAAGTTATCCACTTGTTTCTTTAACAAATATGGATACTATCATAAGAAATGATGGTGAGAGCTAGAAAAAGGAAAAAGAAAAAAGGAAAAAAAGACATAGATCCTCAAGAATTATATAGTAGGGGTCAAGAATAAAGTATATGCAAACATGAAATAGAAGAGTGTTGACCAAAGAGTTGAGAGCAAAGTAGTAAAGGAATCCTAGAGGAATCAGGGATGCTTTAAAACAGAATTGATCTATTTAACAAGTCTTCAAAAAGAGGAGTAGAATTGTACATAAAAAAAAAGTGTATTCTAGGTAGAGAAATTTGTAGACCGAGGCACAGACATAGGAATCATATGAGCACTGATGAGGAGGAGTTAGCAGCAGCCTGAGTCCCAGGGAAGCTGGCTTCCTTGCTAGGGGATGTTGAAAAAGGGCCAGGGCATGCTTTTAGCTGGGGATGTGTTTGCTGAAGTTGGGAGCACTGCCCTGGCAAGAATGTGCTGGGGTATTATGGAATGGGAAGGCTGGGGATACAACAGTAGCTGGCACACAATGAGTAGTCCAGACGAGTTAATGAAGTTCTAATGAAGATATTTGTGTTGGGAATAAATAATAGGCATCAGATTAAAAATCTATTCAGAGTAGGGAAAGGATTGTTTTTTCTCCTGCTAACCACAGCTTGAAACTATTGCCAGCCCTTGACACATAGGCAGGAGTTCATTTGATGAGCCTGGCTCGCTCTAATCAGAGGATTGTCTCTATTTAAGAATATTGTAACCCCTCAGAATAATGCGAAATAGGAGGAGCTGCACCTCATTTGGGAAATGCATGATCTCCCAGACAACTACTCGTAAGAGCCCTCCTTACAGGTCTGAAGGGTGTTCTAAGAATTATGGGAAGAGTGAGAAATGGACATAAGCCAGAAATAATTATCATCCTGACTCAAAAAATGCGAGAACGACTAAACAGGAGGATTCTGGAGCGACGCTGCGCAATAAAACCTTCCAATTCTCACACTTGTAAAGGGAAATATAAAAGACAATGCTCAAATTAAAGTAAGGGTTATCTTAATATCTTTACATTTTATAGTACTGAAGAGACCTGATACATCACCTGGTCCAGATTTATATCTTATGTAAGTAGATAATAGTTGACTTAGTTAATTAGTTTTCTATTTGCATAACTATGTAACATTAGACCGAATGAAAGAACCTGGACTTCAACTTCTGCCTTACGTGTCTCATTTCCAGACAAAGACTATGACGAGTGTGCCAGGTTTTTACTACTCAAAAGTCAGCCTTCCAGCAAGATGAGCACCCGCTGGCACATTTTAGAAATGCAGAATTGCAGGCCTCATACCCAAACCTACTGAGTGAACTATCCTCTCCCTCCACCCTTCCTCTCCTCCTGTTTCCCTCCCCTCATCTCCTCTACTGTCCTCTCTCCTTCTCTCCCCAGCTCCTTGCACATGCTAAGCAATCACACTTAGCACTGAGCTAGATCCCCAGCCTGAGGTCTTAAAGAGATTCTCAGGTGATTTGCGTTCGCATTGGGTTCTCTGCTCATGGTCCAGAATTCCACATCGTACCACGAGTTAAACAAAATAGCCTTGCCTTATTTAGTCCCTTTTGCCTAAGTGACAACAGTGGGCTAATGAGACCTGCTCCTCATGTGCCACATTGACCCACTTAACACCTACTCCCAGTGCATTAAGAGTTTTTTGTGTGGCCATTGATTCTGAGTCCATAACTCTCTAGGAAAGCTAGTGGATAAAGGAAATCAATATTCATCCTGAAAATCCTAAAAACACATCTCAACACCCAAAGCTGTGAGCCTCGGAACAGTTGGAGATTTTATCGTTTTAATCCAATAGAGGAATCTTGGTTCTAATAATTGGCAGCACATTGAATAATCATAAACTTTCATCTCATAATCACATGTATTTGAACATCTGTTTACATTTGTAATGGTGGTGCTTATTGTCTTCTGAGGCCTGTGAAATACAGAATTTGGGGGAAATTTTCTAGGGAGATAAAGTAAACGCATTGAAATTATCTCTCCTGGAAGTAGTTTTTGAACCACTTAAATATAAAACTAACTTGGGCATTACACCTGGATTAATATGATTTAAAGACAGAATTAACGCTGGCTAAATGGAATTCAGTTCAGATTCTCGGTTTCACAAATCTAGATAACACAGCACACTTGCCTGTGAGCACTGCTAGCTCATCTCATGGTACCCAGGACAGCCATCTTGTCGGCATTGTGCTGTGTGAGTGAGCCTGAGAAAACCCAAGAGCTGTTGTTCTCCTGTGCTGGTCCCAGCTCTTCTGCTGAGCCACTTCTCCCTTCCATTCTTTGAATGTTTTTAATTAAAAGAATGAAAGAAGCCAGTCGATAGCATACAACTAATAACAGCACCAGGGAGGTAGAGGCGGGAGGATCACTGTAAGTTCAAAGCCAACCTGGGCTACATAGCACATTTGAGGCCAGCCAAGGCTTTATATAGAAACTCAGTCAATCAATCAGTGTAAAGATGATAATGAGACAGATTGCTTCCATTTGCTATTTAAATTTTTAATACCTCATATTAGTATATTTAGTGCTGATACTTGTACAGTTAGAGTTAAAAATACTTCTCTTAGTTAAGTGAGTCAAACTCAACAATTAGACTGTATAATTTAGGACAGCGAAGCATTTTATAGGCCTTTGTAAGGCATCTGCGTGAGGAGGATTAGCTCTGGCAGTAGATTTATTTGCTGAAGATGTGAGCAGCTGGCCCTGCCTCGCTGCAGCACTGTCTTCATCTCCAGGCGGGCTCGATGCGGCCTACCACATTAATCTAGAGAGATCTATCTGTCCTCTGTCTTCTGGAAGCAAATGACTTCTCCAGTCATAATTTTCTATCCAGAGCCTTAAATTTCTAGGGAATTAAGGTCACTGCCAAAATCCAAGTGACTCCTTTTTACTTATCAAAAGCAGGACTTCTGAAAGCCCCAGGGTAGTCAACTTTTCCAGCCACTGTCTCCAGACTATGAAATAATGTATTTGAGGCTTAAGCTTGGGTTGCAAGGATCTCGAAACTGAAACCATTTCCTTTCCTTGTGTAGTATACAATACTTGATAAAGAAACTAAGAAATGTACTATTAGTGAGCTAGATGAAAAGATCCACCACTTTACTTGAACAGCCCCGGACAGAGACCTAAGATACATGTTCTCTCCAGACTCAGATCATTTGATAATGCTCCCTAAATTAAAAGGGGAGAACTGTGTATCCCTTGCAAGTATTTAGGTTGGAATTTTAAATAATCAGAAGTCTAAGTAGCTGTTTTGGGTATTTTAAAGATATCCAGAATGTTATAAATATTGACACTTGTAAAAAAAAAAATTTATGACTGCAAAATCTTTATTGAACTACCATATTAAGTTACTATAAATACTACCTAACTTTTTGAAGTTTTTCTATTTTGAGCTGTTATAATAGTTATTATTACTATATCACCCTTAGGATGACAAAAATATATTTTAATGAATAATTATAAATCATAAAAATTAAATTTTATTCATAGTGTATTTTTAATTTAGTGTATGCAGTTATATGAGTATGTGTGTGTGTGTGTGTGTGTGTGTGTGTGAGCGCGCGTGTGCACGCACGCGCGCACATGCATCTGCATGTACCGTGGTGTGTGAGTAGAAGTCAGAGGTCAACTTTGGGACTTGAGTTCTCTACTTCCACTGTGGAATCTGGTCCTCAGGTTCACCTAGCAATCGCTTTCACCTGCTGACTCACCTTACTGGCCTCCATTGCGCTTCTGTGATGAGTTGGATCATGTCCTTTTCTTTATATTTAGTGGAAAATTAAAACCTGTCTAGGGATAGTAACCTATGTCTATAATCCTAGCAGTTGAGAAGCTGAAACAAGAAGATGCTGAGTTCCAGGCCAGCATGGACTACAGAATGAGTTACTGGCCAGTCTGAGCTATGAGACTCTGTCTCCCAAAGACTATAACGACATAAGAAGAAGACCAGGAGGGAAAAGGAAGAAAGACCTTTATAGGAAAAAAGACTATTGATGGGTCTTTAAGTAGGATATTAGACAAGTTCGACTGTGTAGCCCAGCCTGGCCTTGAACTCATGATCTTCCTGCCTCAGCCTCCCAACTGCTGGGATCATAGCTATGTTCCATCATGCTGAGAATTTTTTTATGTCTTATTAATTGGTGAAAAAAAGTACAATGTTTCAAAAACCTTTCTCTGACATGTCTGTAATCTCAATAAAAGTATATCACTTAATGTTGATAATTTATATATTTGAATAATACTTAAAAGAATTGATGATACTAATGTCTACTACATCTGTAATGATTCTGTATAGCTAGTTTGTGCCCTGGGCACACATACCAAGTAAACACAAAGAGTCCATATGTGCAAGCGTATTGTGGGAGGAGATGGCTACAACCTCTCTCCTTTACGTCACGATTGCCGCGCTGTAATGAAGCTGTCTCAGACACACACTTTGGCACGGGATAGAAGGAAGATAATCACGGTGTCCAGAATTGATTTGTTCCCACCACTATACTTTACCTTGAATCTGAACTCAGGAAATTCCACCATAGACCAAAATGTTGCATGTCTAATCTGCACCTCAACAGGAATGTCTGTGTAAGGGAAATACTGACGCCCTTATGCATACATACTGCAAGCTAAAGACTGCTGACCAAAGCCAGGCAGTGGTGGCGCATGCCTTTAATCCTAGCACTTGGGAGGCAGAGGCAGGCAGATCTCTGAGTTTGAGGCCAGCCTGGTCTACAGAGTGAGTTCCAGGACAGCCAGGGCTACACAGAAAAACAAACAAACAAAAAAAAAAAAAAACAAAAAAGACTGCTGACCAAGTCATGTTTAGTCAGGGTCCTGTTTGCACCCACATTAGACCTGAGCAATGCCCCAGACCCACAATCCAGTTCGGAGGCTGTTCTTGAGATCCAGCAACTCAAAAGTTTTCCCTGCCTCATCTAAGTCAATTCCTAGGTAACCAAAGAGGAAACAAAGGAAGTACTGATATTGCTCCTGTGTTTCTCTGGAACCACACCTCTGTGGAAACCCTGGTAATACTTTTAGCCAGAAAGACCCCACAGCCAGCCAAGCCTATCCACTTACAGTCTTTAGGTATACCAGCAATCGCAGATGAAGTATTTCCAGTCACTTGCTGTAGGAAGAGAAGTATAGTCATGAAAATTGAATTTGAGGTCAAACAATCTTAAATTCTTGTTGACCTACATAGTGTAAATTCTAAGACAATCATAGTTACTGTCATCAAATTCTTTTTACAAATCATCTTGGAGCAAGGACATTGTTTATTCCCTCCATGCCCTGAATATAGTACATAGAGCAGAAATGTTACAGGGTTTGGTGGTACACATAAGGATTTAGGTATAGTTTGAAGGCCTTTAGAAGTGTTTTTCTAACCATCCAATTCTTTTTTCTGCTATCAGGGAATTGGATGTAGGACGTGCTGGTCAAGTGCTTTGCCACTAAGCCAATCCTATAGCAATTAGTGATTTCTACTTTAATGCTTTAAATTTCCTGATGCACTTAAGTGGCACTTGTGTACAGTCTGTGTTCCTTAGCTCTGATACTCTAAATGTCCTGACTTTACAGGCAGATTCTTAATTGCCCTTGGGCTCCTAAAGCCATCCCCACCTTCCTGGGAACTAAGACAGCATGCTCTCGCTAGGGCACGGGACAAGGCATCTCACTGGATCTGAGGACATGTGCCCCAGTTAAGTGGTCACATACTGACTGCACCTCAACCCAAAGTCTAGTAATTTTTATTCTTCTGGCCTTAGTAGTGTGAAAGCAGCAAACCCTTTAATGAAGACAATGCGTGTTCATGTACTCCTGAAGTCCGGCCATTAATGGGGTACCAGAAACCCCCTTTCCAAGTTCAGTGCCACAGTTTTAACACAGAGCTCTCATTAGAGTTCTGAATTTTCTGGAAACATGGCAAGGGTTTTGTCTTAGACATCTTCTTTTGTCTTCTAGCCTTCAGTCTCCCAATTTATCTAAATGTATCTAAAAAGTGGGCCCTAGTACACTTCCTAACTCCCTAGCATCAGAGTGTCCCTACAAGTCACAGAGGAATTTCCCTTTATTATCAAAAATTGTGAATGGAAAGGCCAGGGACTCTCCCTGCCTGGTGGAAGGGCTATGTCCCTGCTTTGTTGTTTAAGTTTAGAAGCAGAATTGAATTTCCCATGTAGATGACATGACCTCTGGCTACCAGGTCTAGGGCCAGCAGTTCCCTTCCACCCGCCATTCAAAACCTGGTAGTGAAAAGGGAAAGGGTCAGACACTCACAGAAGGCAGGCAACAAGACAGCAGCAAGAATTTGGGTCACTCTGTTATACCACATGGTTCTGCCCCTCCAAGTGCCAAGGCTGCTTTTCTCAGAATATGTAGAGATGGCAATTCTGTAAGATGGCTGGAGGGAACTTGTGTGACTGGCAATAGACAGAGAAAGAGAGTCAAAGGTGTTACAATCTGGACAGTGGAACTCTCCAGCACAGCTCAGGTATAGCACTAGAATGAGCAGCACAAAGAAGCCCCAAGAATGAGGCTCTCTGTGACAAGATGGCACCATACCATTATGGCATTAACAGAAACAGTGACAGCTAATATTTCTAGTTATAAGGGGCACAGCTCATTGCCGGAGGTCTCAAATGCACCAGAACCCAGGAACTAACTATATTAGCTTCTTTCTAAAGATGAGAAGACAGGGGCACAGAGAGGCTAATCAACCCTCTAGCACAGCTAGGAAATGTCAACTCTTGGCCTAGGAGACTAGGCAGGACAGGTAAGGAATGGCAGTGTGGTCTTTGCATGTCACATCCCAGAACAATCTGGACACCGTCTCTGTGTTCTGTCTGTTGACTAAAAAACCTTCAGCCTCATCCAAAGACAAGCATTCAATAAAGGGCAAGAAAGCCGGCTTCAAATGAACAGAGAATGCATTTATGGAACAAAAGAGTATGGACAGACCTGGAAAACATCTTAGAATCCTTTAGAGGGTCCTATAGAAGGTTATTTATATCCTATAAAAATGAAATGTTGTAGTCTTTATATTCCATTTGAAAATAATTTCTAATATTAAATCTTTAGGTACTGTATTTCATATGTATTTCTAAACAACGCTCACACAGGGGGATAATGCTTCTTCCCGAAGCCATAAGGTTTTCAGCAAAAATCTCAGTGCCAGATGTGCAATATTTCCCCCTTAAGTTGTCAAAGAGGTCCCAGAGGACTTCCAAAGTAACACCAACGAGTACCATTGTTCTCGGTTGCCTACCAAAAATTGATGGTAAGACTCTGTGGCTGAAAACACCACCCACAGTCATAGGATATGGAGAAACCTCGCTGGAACTGAGTTGGAAGCTATCTCCCCTCTAGATAGGTATATGGTGAATGCTACAGGAGATGCCCATGAACTCCCTCACCTAGCTGTGAGCTACAGTGAGGAACATCCTGGAAAGGCACACCCATTGGTACAGAAGAGGTACAAACGGTATGGAGCAACCAGTCACTTTGTAATTAGATCTGAGCCCTTCCACAAAGGGAACGCATGCTGGGAGCTATAAGCCTGACTTATAACCAGCTTGAAACTATGACCTGGGGTTGGTATGGTCACAGGTTCCAGGGAGGAATCTACTAACTAGTGCTTTGCTAACTGGAAATACCTTCTAACTATTCACCTTTATGCTCATAATACAGATTAGTGAAACTCTCAGCTTTCATCAAAGAAGCTTCTTTTTGCAGTGGATTGTCTATTTAAAAAAAAAAAAACCAATTGGGAAGAGTACAGAATATGGAGTGCTTGCCCCTAAATGGCTGCCACTAACACCCTCCTCCAAGGCTCGGGGAACATTGTAGAAGAGAAGGGAGAAAGATTGTGAGAGTCAGGTTGAGGAGGACTGATGCAAAACTGTCTTCTGGACAGTTTTGTGGCTAATGCACTCACAAACTCAGCAGACCTGTACAAGATCAGATTCCTCATCAAGTGAGGGGGAGGGGCTCATGAGGGCCCACCTCCTCCTGAGAGAAAATTCACAGTTGATGGAGACTGGGAGGGATGTCACTAACTTTAGTGTTAAAACCACTGATAGTTACCCACACTCAAGTGAAAAACTAAACAAAAGCTCACATCCATTCTCATTCAGGCAGCGCTATTTAAACTCAGAGAGCCACCCAGGAAAAAGCAAAGTAGAAGGGAACTTGTTGGGAAGATGGTTTCCTCAAGAGAAAGAAGGAAGGCAGAGTAAGTGGTTGGGAGGAACAAAGTGTGAAACTGTCAAAAATGATGAAAAAAAAAAAAAAGCTGGAGAGATGGCTCATTGGTTAAGTGTTCCCAGCACCCACACCAGGTAGCTCACACTCACCTGTAATGCCAGTTCAAGGGTATCTGACCCTTTCCTGGCCTCCATGGGTGCCTGCACACACACACACACACACACACACACACACACACACACACACTCATATATGTTTTTTAATCTTTAAAAATAAAAGCAAACAAAGCAGTATACGACTGTGGGTATGTTTGATGGATGTACATATGCCCTGTCAATTCCCAGATTGGAGAGGATAAAGAAAAATATAATAATGGAAGCTGACAAAGGATATAACCATCACCACCCACCAAAAAGGAAGGTCAGGTCCTCTAAAATACAAAGTCACCTCCTAGTGCCATAACCAAAGGCATGTACTGTCTGTTTTCTTTTTCTCTTCAAGTACCACACCACGGCCTGGGAATTGAACCAGGCAGCTGGGCTGGGTATATGCGTGACTGTCCTGGAGTATTGTAGCACCTGTGTTTCCCATTTCAGAGAAGCTAGACATTGGTCTTGTACAGAAACACACTTGAAGTTACAGTGTAGATGCTCAGAGATCACTGAAGAAGCTGATGCATCTTTTGCTTGACTTGGAGACATATCAAGCTTTCGTTTGCCATCTGTAGATCAGTAATATTTTGATCTCTGTTACTTTGTGTGGCAATTAGGCAAGAAGCTTTATTACCAGCCCCTACCTTTTCATGTGCTGAAGGCCATTGTATCAGGACATGAGTTTTCCTTTTAAGCTTAGGCCAGTGACACTGAGCATATTGATTCGACTTTATTAGCACAGACCAGAATGAACTCCATGCCCAATAGTGAAATGACTGTATTTTTAAAAAAAAAAACAAACAAACAAACCAAGAAAACCACTCAGAACTTCTGGCATCTGTTACTTCGTTATGCTGGAGATAAACAGAATCTCCTTTATTAACCTCTGAACAGGGCTGGAGAGATGGCTCAGTGGGTAAGAGCACCTGACTATTCTTCCAAAGGTCCTGAGTTCAAATCCCAGCACCCATATGGTGGCTCACAACCATCTGTAAAGTGATCTGACACCCTCTTCTGGTGTGTCTGAAGACAGCTACAGTGTCCTTACATAAAATAAATAAATCTTTGGAAAAAAAAATTAACCTCTGAACAATTTCAAAGGAATGAAGGTCCGAGTTATCAAGTTCTATCTATCTTTCTGTGCTGGCATTTGGCAATGTCCTCAGTCACTGTTTCTCATTATCGCTCTGGCTTTTAGAGCCTCCAGTGTAGTCATTTTTGCAAAGTCGACGAGAATGCCAGCAACCGTGTGAAGACAATGAGTGTCACTCTGTAATGTGACATGGGGAAATATTTTTCAGTTTTCTAGCAGGTGCTGAGCTATGAGTTTGACTCATAAGGTAGTAATTATCTATCTTTTCTGAAGTGAAACAGCAGAGGAAAAAAAGCATACTAAAACTAATGAAGAAAGCAAAAGTTGGGTTTATTCTCTCTAGCTGGATCTCTGGTCCTGGGAGTTGTTTTTCCTTCCTGTAAATGGATTGTTGCCTTGTGAAAGATAGCATCGGAGGGGATATTTGTCCTAAGCAGGGATTGTTGGTGAACTGAATCCTTCTACCTTTGGACAACTCAAGAAAGATAAAAAGTATAAAGGCTTTATAGTGCTGAGTGTAGATGAAACTTCTCACAGACTGAAAAGAAACTCTTACCAGTTGCAGCAGAAATACCTTTCAGAAAGGATTTTACGTCAAGAGTTTTTAACATCAGTCTGCTTAATACAGGGAGGGCAGTCTGTTTCTGGCTTCCTTTGGATAAAGATGTAGAACCCTCAGCTCCTCCTGCACCATGCCTGCCTGGATGCTGCCATGCTTCTGCCTTGATGACAATGGACTGAACCTCTGTACCTGTAAACCAACCCCAATTAAATATTGTCTTTTATAAAAAAAAAAAAAATACAGGGAGGGCAGTGATCATATAGATGCTCTGTGTTAAGTAGAAATGGGAGTTGATTGATTCCTATACAGCTGCATTGGTGATACAATGAATTAGACCCCATAATGGCTCTCGTTCCCTAAGTGGTAGAGGTGAAGGGTAGGAGGGTGGGGGAGAAGGCTGGTTTGACAGTGAGATGATGTGAGAAGACCAGCTGACAGCAAGGGGCAAATGTTGTAGGATACATGTGCTTGAAGTATCAGAGGTCCAGATACAGGGCCAGAATATTTTCTCAATTTTCGGCAATTGCAGGTCATAGGTGTGGTCATAAAATAGTCCCAAATGTTACATATACATAACCATGATTTTATGTATATAAAATTTAGGAATCACAAAGTAAAGAAATTATCTCTGAAGAGACAGCATTTTTTTTTTTTGAATGACCTTTTTGATCCATCCAGGATCCTTATCAGTCAGTGGAGCCAAACTCTAGGCAGAGCTCAGGGAGTCCTTTCCACAACAAGGATTACTGTGGCCCCACCCATATCGTCAGGGAAGTATAAAGGCATCAGCAAAGTTTCCCTAAAACAAACACATTTTTTTCTCCAAAATTTGTTTCTTGCTTTCCACTGCTTTGCTTAGTCTTCTGTAAGTAGATTTTGGGGTATGGTCCCACAAGGCCCAGCCTGAGGACTTCAGAGATGGAAGTGGGAAAGGCCCTGTGAGTCTCACAGCAAGAATGAAGAGCCTCCTGCCTAAAGACGTTAGTCACTGGAAGTCATTCCTTTCTACCCACAGTGCGTCACAAGCTGAGCCCCTCAGCCTCGCCTGTGGCGCAGAGGCTAAAGAAACAAGAACAGTTCATGCACATGTGAAGGTCAGTACATACGGGATGGACCATGACTAAGGGTCTGCTCCTGACCTCAGCTTCCTCCAGTATCCTTAGTCCTGGGGGTGGGAGTTGGGGTGGGGGAGTCATAGACCAAGCAGGGTCTAGGCCCTGTCTGTCCTTCCCTCCCCTTGAATGTCTTTCCCTGCTCTCACTTACCAGGTCATCCACACACTGCACACCACACACCTTCCGACCACTGCAGTCAGCAGTCCGTTTCTACCATCTGCATTTCCAAGGCTTTTAAAGTCTTCTGACCAGTCAGACATGCTGTTTATCCTCTCAGTTTCAACTACTGATTTCATTTAAGGTCATGTCCAAAAGCTGCTGTTTGCTACAGAGAGCCAAAAGTCACATTTTCTATTTTCTTTTCCTGTGTGTCTCACACAGCAAGTGCTCCTCTGTGTTCCTTTTGCTTCCAAAGTTCTTGCTGACCATAGTTTAACTAGATACTTAGTTACACATCGCCTTCACCTGGTCCCAAGCAGTGATTCTTAGCCTTGTAAAAGTGCCAACATTCTTTGAAATTACAGTAGAAGGTAGGGCCTAGCCCCTCCTCAAGAGGACACACATAAACACGTACAAGTGCTTTATGAAAATGCCAAGCTTCACAGACCTTCTTGAAGCCTGTTCAGACAGTAACTCCAACCTAATGACCCCTGTTTAAATTCATTCTTCCAACTGTTCTGTAAGGTCATTGTATTGTGACCCATGAGAAAAACAAGGACTGGTGAGTGGGTCTCACGGCTGTTTGTGACTTGCCTGAAGTGGCTTCTGGCCAGGTTCCAAGTCTCCTTGAAGCCTGGTTTGTGGACTTGTGTTTAGAAGAACAAAGCCAACATGGGAAGTACTTCTTCCAAGAGAGTCTGCGCGTCAGAGCAGAGATTGGCATTCTTGGCGTTCTTGCCTATGTGATGATAGCTCCTGTCTGACAAAACCAACCTACAGAGTCCCACTCCACCTCCTGAAGCAAGTTACCTTTTCTAGTGTTAGAGAGACACGTGTAGGAACAACAACCTTCTCGTTGTTGCAAATCTTTGACTTTCTTATCAGTAGTCCCCAGCTGTCTCCCCAAATCTGACTGTTCTGCCAGCTGGTTCATGAGCGTGCAGCTGTGCTGGTTACTGCTGGGCAAGCAAGCTTTCAGTCTCCACAGCCCTGATGGTCGTTCTCATGTCTTGACCTAAAGTGTTCCTCACAAATCCCAGGCCCTTTACTCAACTTTCCCCGTGGATCTGAAGGCCGCTGTATTCTAGCACATGAATGATGCGTTGAGAGTCCCAGAAAGACGTTGAGTGAATGCTTTATGTAACAGCTCCAGTTTCAACTGTCAATACACAATATGGGAAATGAAAATCCCCACGTAGCCATTAATACATAATGCCTCGGTCACTGCCTCAAAAATCGATCTTCTATTGCCTCACTGCGGGGGAGGGGTGAAACAACAACCACTCCTATGGCTCCCCGGGCCCTGGACTGTGGATCTACCACGGCCTCTTGGCTATCGCTTGGGCCCAGCTCCCTGACATGACGGAGGGTAATAGCTCCAAAGGAAATTGAGGAAGGTGGTTTTTTTCAAACACCATTTTCCATTTTTGAACAAATGTGTTTCATCATAACTATGTCAGCTAGTAGGATGCTCTGCGGCTGATGAATGGCCCCAGCCAAGGAGACCTGGGTAATGATCCTGGGAACTACCTCCTTGCACACCAGAACCATTTGTATCAGGGAATGCCCACAGCACCAGGGCTCACAGCGTCCTAGGAATGCACCTTCCATGTGTTTTCCTGAGTGAGTGGTTCAGGTACCACGTTCCTCCATGCTCAGCACCATTTAAGCCCAATCCTACTACCTTCATATATGACTTCCTGGTGTCTCAAATGTGCTATTATACTATTTGAATTTTTTTTCTATCATAAAAGTTAGTAAAGGTCCTGTGATCTGGAGGGAAACATTCCTAGCCCTACTGATACAGCTCACCAGCAGTGAGGCCCCGAGGAACAAGCCGGAGGAAAAAGCTTTGTGAGCCAAAGTTCCTGGTTTGAAGGGTATGGAGAAGTTTCTCAAATGGTGCTGGAAATGTGTTTCTGGTATATAAATGTGACTCAAATGTGCACAACATCACGATTTATCTAAAATGTATGTGTCTTTCATGTCGGCTTCTTTTTCATTTTCTTTCCTGTGGTTTGCCTGGTGTGAACCCCCAGACATTTACGAATGTTGTCCTCAAGATTACAGCCTCCCAAACAAGATATTCTTATTTCAAAGGGTGTGAGACCTTACCCTGTTCCCTTTACCCCTTTCAACCTTATAGCATTTGACAGGAGGCACTGTTGGAGTGAAATATTTAGCCAGAAGGTATGAGTTACTAGTTTACATTATATTAAAATGTATTATGTAAAGGGAAATTTTATGGAACCTTCACTGAGCAAAGTCTCAGGTCTCTTATGCTCCTAGGTCAGTGGTTCTCCACAAGGAGCAGTTTTGTCCCTGGCCGATATTAGCAATGTCTGCAGCTATGGTGAGAGTCTTGGGAGGAGAAGGTGCCACTGACATATTTTGGGGAGAGGTCAGGGATGCTGTTAAACATCTTACAAAGCACAGAACAGCCAAGAATTGCCTAGATCAGAACTCAGGGTGCCTAGGCTGAGGAACAGTGACTCTACCACTTAAGGTCCCCAAGCTTCCACATAGCAGCCAAGAAATCTGTGGTATTGCTATACATGTCTGCATGGGAGTGGGGTATGGGGGGAATGCCAGCTTTTTCCAATTCACTTAAACCTCATACAACTGCATTGATTATGCAACTGTAAGGGCTTATTGGGGGTTGATGGCCTTTAGTAATGGCTCCATATTCCAGAAGCTCAGGGTCATCAGGGAAGAGACCCAACTGTGGACAATGGCAGGAGAGTGCTCTCAAGACAACAGGACTGGGAAAAAGGGGAACCCCCTGAGTGTTCAGGCGGACAGGCAGGCACTCAGTCTTCAGAAGGAAGTAATGTTGTGGGAGATCTTCAGATGACATGCCAAGGATGCGTGGAAGACTGGGGAAGGACAGGAGTGAGGTACAGATGCTGTACAGTAGGGAGACCCTTGGGCTGTCCTGGGTGCTCACCCATAGCTGTATGATGCACTTTGGTGGAGGCTGAGGCCAGCCTCTTGCTTTTGCTGCATTTGCTTTGTAGAGATGATTGGCTGGGCCCCACAGCCCCGGGGTGGTCAGAAGAAAGACCCACCATCCCACTGTACCCCACCACCACTCCCACCCCCCCACCCCAGCCCACTCATTGCAATAAACATTTGCAAGTAAAGATGTTTGGGCCAAAGGGTCTACGGTATGACACACTCCAGTTCCAAGGCCAGATATTTTGTTTTGTTCATTTGTTTGTATTTATCATTTTATTTTTAAATTAAATTAAATTTTTATTTACTTTTCATCCCAATTAGAGCTTTCCTCCCTCCTCTCTTCCCAGTCCCACCCTGTCCCACAATTCTCTTCCCCTATGGGTACCACCCCATCCTGGGATATCTAGTCCCAGCAGGACCAGGCACATCCTCTCCTACTGAAGCCCAACCAGGCAGTCCAGTTAGGGAAAGGGGGATCCAATCTCAGGGAACAGAGACTAAGACTGCCCCTGCTCTACTTGTTATGGGACCCACACGAAGACCGAGCTGCACATTTGCTACAAATGTGTAGGGGGCCTAGATCCAGCTCCTGCATGCTCCCTGGTTGGTGGCCTAGGATCTGTGGGTCCCCATGGTGCCAGGTTAGTTGACTCTGTGGGTCTTCCTGGGGTGTCCGTGACCCTTGCAATTTGCTCACTTCTATCCCCACTTTTCTACAAGCCTCCCCTGGCTCCACCTGATGTTGGCTGTGGGTCTCTGCATCTGCCTCCATCTGCTGGTAGATGAAGCCTCTCAGGAGACAGTTATGCTAGGTTCCTGTCTGCAAGCACAGCAGAGGATCATTAATAGTGCCAGGGGTTGGCTCTCTCACATGGCATAGGTCTCAAGTTAGGACACTCATTGGTTGGTCACTCCCTCAGTCTCTGCTCCATCTTTAGGCCTGCATGTCTTATAGGCAAGATGAATTTGGGGTTAAAGGTTCTGTAGGTGGATTGATGTCCCCTTCCTTCCCCTGGAAGTCCTGCCTGGTTACAAAAGGTAGCCACTTCAGTCTCAGTATCCCCTTCAGGTAGGAATCTAAGCTAAGGTCACCCCCATAGACTCCCTATATCCTCCCCATCCCATATTGCCAGTTAGTCACTAGAGATGTCCCCCACTGGTTTCCATTCTCTCTCCCAACCCTCTCCTGCCCCACCTCTTCCCACACCTGACTGAAAGTCTCCCCAATCCCCTCTCCTACCCAGTTCCCTCTCTCTATCCACCTCAATGACTATTTAGTTTCCCCTTCTGAGTGAGACTTAAGCATCCTTCCTTGGAACCTCCTTAATACCCAGTTTCTTTGGGTCTGTGGATTGTAGCATGTTACCCTGCACTTTATGGATAATGTCCACTCATAAGTGAGTACCTACTATGTGTGTCTTTCTGGCTCTGAGTTATCTCACTCAGGATGATACTCTCAAGTTCCATCCATTTGCCTGCAAAATTCATGATGACTTTGTTTTTAACAGTTGAATAGTATTCCACTGTGTAGATATACCACATTTTCTTTACCAATTCTTCAGCTGAGGGACATCTAGGTTGTTTTCAGCTTCTGGCAATTACAAATAAAGCTGTTATAAGCATAGTCCTTGTGGTGTAGTGGGGTATATGCCCAGGTATACGTTGGGTCTTGAGGTAGAACTACTCTCAGTTTTCTGAGAAACTGCCAAATTTATTTCCAAAGGGGGTTGGTTGTACATGTTTGCACTGCCATCAGCAATGGGGGAATGTTCCCCTTGCTCCACATCCTTGCCAGCATGTGCTATCACTTCTGATGTGGAATCTCAGGGTCATTTGGATTTCCCTGATGACTAAGGACATTGAACATTTCTTTAAGTTCTTCTCAGCCTTTCGAGATTCATCTGTTGACAATTCTGTTTAGCTCTGTACCTCATTTTTTAATTGGGTTATTTGGATTGTTGATGTCTAATTTCTTTAGTTCTTTATATATTCTGTATATTAGCACTCTGTCAGATGTAAGTTTGGTGAAGATCATTTCCCAATCTGTGGGCTACAATGTCCTATTGACATTGTCCTTTGCCTTACAGAAGCTTCTGTTTCATGGGGTTCCATTTATCAATTGTTGATCTTAGAGCCTAAGCCATTGGTGTTCTGTTCAGGAAGTTGTTTCCTGTGCCAATGCATTTAAGACCACTCCCCACCTTCTCTTCCATTAGGTTTAGTGTATCTGGTTTTATATTGAGTCCTTCAATCGACTGGGACTTGAGTTTTGTGCAATGCGATAAGCATGGATCTATTTGCATTCTTCTACATGTAGACATCCAGTTAGACCAGCACCATTAATTGAAGATGCCTTCATTTTTCCATTGTATGGTTTTGCCTTGTCAAAATTAAAGCATCCATAGATGTGTGGATTTATTCCAGGATCTTTGACTTGATTCCAATAATCAACCTGTCTGTTCCTATACTAATACCATGCAGTTTTTATTACTGTTGCTCTGTAGTACCACTTGACATCAGGGATGGTGATACCTCCAGAAGTTCTTTTATTACTCAGAATTGTTTTAGCTAATCTGGGTCTTTTTTTACTTTTCCATATTAAGTTAAGAATTGGTCTTTCAAGGTCTGTAAATAATTGTGTTGGAATTTTGATGAGAATACATTGAATCTGTAGATTACTTTTGGTAAGATGTCTGTTTTCACTATGTTGATCTTACTAATCCATGAGCATGGAAGATCTTTCCATCTTCTGATATATTCCTCAATTTCTTTCTTCAGAGACTTGAAGTTTTTGTCATACAAGTCTTTCACTTGCTTGGTTAGAGTTACACCAAGATATTTTTCCCTAATTTATTTTACAGCCTGTTTATTGTTTGTATAAAGGAGGGTTACTGTTTTGTTTTATTTTTTGAGTTAATTTTTTATCCAGCTACTTCAGTGGATAAAACACTTTGGTGTTCATCATCTATAAGAGTTCTCTGGTAGAATTTTTGGGGTAATTTATGTATACTATAATATCTGCAAATATCAATACTTTGACTCCTTCCTTTCCAATTCGTATCCACTTGATCTCCTTTGCTTATCATCTTATTGCTCTGGCTAGAACTTCAAGTACTATATTGAATAGATAGGGAGAGAGTGGGCAGCTTTGCCTTGTCCCTGATTTTAGTGGAATTGCTCTAAGTTTCTCTCCATTTAATTTGGTGTTGGCTATTGGCTTCCTTTATATGTTTTTTTTTAAAAAATATGTTTAGATATATTCCTTGAATCACTGATCTCTTTAAAACCTTTATCATGAAGGGATGTTGGATTTTGTCAAAGGCTTTTTCGGTATCCAATGAGTTGATCATGCGATTTTTTTTTCTTTCAGTTTGTTTATATAGTGGATTGTGTTGATATATTTTTTATACATTGAACAATCCCTGTATCCCTAAGATAAAGCCTGCTTGTTCATGGTGGATGATGTTTTGAATGTGTTCCTGGATTCAGTTTCTGCGTATTTTATTGAGTATTTTCATATCAATGTTCATAAGAGAAATTGGTCCTAAACTTTTTTTCTTTGTTGAGTCTTTGTGTGTCTTAGATATCAGAGTGACTGGCTTCATAGATGAGTTTGGCAGAGTTCCTTCTGTTTCTGTTTTGTGGAACAGTTTGAGGAATATTGATATTAGCTCTTCTTTAAATGTCTGGTAGAATTCTGCACTAAAACCATCTGGTCCTGGGCTTCTTTTGGTTGGGAGATTTTTGGGTTGCTTCTATTTCCTTAAGGGTTATAGGACAGTTTAAGTAATTTACCTGATCTTGATTTAATTTTGGCAAGTGGCATCTGTCTAGAAAATTATCCATTTTGTTTAGATTTTCCAATTTTGTGGAGTGTAGGCTTTTGAAGTAAGACCTAATGATTCTTTAAATTTTCTCATTGTCTGTTGTTATGTCTCCCTTTTCATTTCTGATTTTGATTATTTGGATAATGTCTCCTGTCTTTTAGTTAGTTTGGCTAAAGGTTTGTCTATCATGTTGATTTTCTCAAAGAACCAGCTCTTGGTTTCATTGATTCTTTGTATTGTTTTCTTTGTTTCTAATTAATTGATTTCAGCCCTGAGTTTGATTATTTCCTACTGTCTATTCCTGAGTGTCTTTGCTGCTGCTTCTTCTTCTTCTTCTTCTTCTTCTTCTTCTTCTTCTTCTTCTTCTTCTTCTTCTTCTTCTTCTTCTTCTTCTTCTTCTTCTTCCTCTTCTTCCTCTTCCTCCTCTTCTTCCTCCTTTTGTTCTCTTTCTTCCTTTCTTCCTTCCTTCTTTCTTTCCTTCCTTCCTTCCTTCCTTTCTTTCTTTCTTTCTTTCCTTTCTTTCTGTCTGTTTGTCTTTCTTTCTTTCTTTTCCTAGCTATCAGATGTGCTTTTAAATGGCTGGTATAAGAATTCTCTAATTTATTTATGGAGGCACTTAGTACTATGAACTTTCCTCTTAGCATTGCCTTCATTGTGTCCCATAAGTTTTGATAGGTTGTGCTTTGATTTTCATTGAATTCTGGAGAGTCTTTAATTTCTTTCTTAATTCTTCCCTGACCCAGAGATCATTGAGTAGAGAGTTGTTCAGTTTCCATGAGTGTCTCAGCTTTCTGGTGTTTCTGTTTTTGTTGAAGTCCAGCTTTAATCCGCGATGATCTGATAAGATACAAGGTATTATTTCACTGTTGAGGGTTACTTTGTAACTGACTATGGTCAATTTGGAGAAGGAGCCATGAGGCACTGGGAAGATGGTATATCCTTTTCTGTTTGGGTAAAATGTTCTGTATTATCTGTTAAGTCCATTTGAGTAATGATGTCCATTAGCTCCATTGTTTCTCTGTTTAGTTTCTATCTGGATGACCTGTCGACTGTTGAGAGTCTCCCACTAATAATGTGTGGGTTTCGATGTGCAATTTAAGCTTTGGCAATGTTTCTTTTACAAATGTGGGTATCCTTGCATTTGGGGTATAGTTGTTCAGAATTGATATGTCCATCTTGGTAGATTTTTCCTTTGATGAGTATGAAGTGTCCCTCCCTGATTAATTTGTGTTGAAAATCTATTTTATTAGATATTGGAACGACTACTCCAGCTTGTTTCTTGGGTCCATTTGCTTGGAAAACTTTTTCCTAGCCCTTTACTCCTCTGATGTAATGTCTTTCTTTATTGCTGTTGTGTGTTTCTTGTATGCAGCAGAAAGATGGATCCTGCCTTTGCTTCCATTCTGTTATCTGTGTCTTTCTTTTTATTGGAGAATTGAGTCCACTGATATTGAGAGATATTAATGATCATGGATCCTGCCTTTGCTTCCATCCTATTAGCTGTGTCTTTCTTTTTATTGGAGAATTGAGTCCACTGATATTGAGAGATATTAATGACCAATGATTGTTAATTCCTATTGTTTTGGTATTTGTGGTGTGTGTGTGTGTGTGTGTGTGTGTACTTCCCTTTTTTCTGTTTTTTTTGTTTTTTGTTTTTTTTTTGCTGGTATGGAATTACTTATTTCCTGTGTTTTCTTGCATGTAGTTATCCTCCTTGGGTTGTAGTTTTTCTTCTAGTATTTTCTGTAGGGCTGGATTTGTGGATATTGTTTAAATTTGGTTTTGTCTTGAAATATCTTCTTTTCTTCATCTATGGTGATTGAGAGTTTTGCTAGGTATAGTAGTCTAGGTTGGCACCTGTGGTTTTTTTTTTGTTTAAGAGGTTGCAAGATACTTGTCTAAAACCTTCTAGGTTTTAGAGTCTCTGTTGAGAAATCAGGTATAATTCTTATAGGTATGTCTTTGTATGTTATCTGGCCATTTTCCCTTGCAGCATTTAATATTTTCTTCATTCTGTAGGTTTATTGTTTTGATTATTATATGGCAGGAGGATTTTCTTTTCTGGTTCAATCTAATTAGTGTTCTATAAGCTTCTTGTATGTTTATAAGCATCTCTTTCTTTAGGTTGGGAAGGTTTTCTTCTATTATTTTGTTGAAAATATTTTCTGGGCCTTGAAGCTGGGACCCTTCACCTTCTAGTTCTATTATTCTTGGGTTAGGGCTTTTCATAGTGTCCCAGATTTCCTGGATGTTTTGAGTCAGGAAATTTTTAGATTTAACATTTTCTGTGACTGTTGTATATCAATTTCTTCTATAGTATCTTCTAAGCCTGAGGTTCTCTCTTCCATGTCTTACATTCTGTTGTGTCTATTGTTCCTGTTCTCTTCCCTAGATTTTCCCGCTCCAGGATTCTTTCAGTTTGGGTTTTCTTTTTTGCTTCTATTTCCATGTTCAGGTCTTGAACCATTTTATTTATTTAATTCACCTGCTTGATTGTATGTCCTGTATTTCTTTAAATTCATTTCCTCTTTAAAGGCTTCTATCATCTACAAAAGATTGGATTTAAGGTCTTTTTCTTGTGCTTCAGTTGTGTTAGGATATCCAAGGCTTGCTATAATAGGACAGCTGTGATCTGAGAGTATCATATTGCCCTGGATTTTGTTGATTGTGTCCTTCGCTACCCTTTAGCTATCCTGTTGTCCCTGGATATTCCTAAAATATCAAGTATTGGGAGGGGACCTAACCTAGATGTTCCTGGTGTGGCAGGCCTCCAGTGGGTATCCTTGGCCTGTACAATGGAACTCAGGGAGCAGAGCAAGTCTCCCAGCAGTTGGGTGTGCCCCTGGGGACATGGAGGGTAGAGCATTGGGCAGGGGAAGCAGACAGAGAGGAAGCAGTACTGGGGGACAGTACACTACTCTGGGCAGCTGGGTATTCACCAGAGGAATCTGAGGCAGGGGAGTGGGTGTAGGGAGGGGTGCTAACTTACATAGTTCCAGATCAGCAGGTCTGATGAAGGTGGGTGGAGAGGTGGCTAGACATTGGCTGTGGGAGAGGGGGATAGGATGAAGCAGGCCGCTCATGCCCCAGATGACTCCAAAGGCAGGGAAATGGGTACAAGAAGAGAATCTCTATTTTTAATTTTTTAAATTTTACTTATTTTTAGTTTTTGTTTTCTTTTGATGGGGAGGTTTCAAGGACAGAGGGCTGATATGAGGGATGGGGAAATGAGTGGGACTGAGGTACATGATGTGAAATTCATAAAGAATCAACAAAAAGTTTTAAAAAGGAGAAGAGGAGGAGGCAGAGGTGGAGAATGAGGAAGAGAAAAGGAGGAGAAAAAGAATGGGGCGTATATTTCTATTTAAATGTATTTGCTCTGTCTGGAAACATTAATCTGGTAGTAAATCTTTCCACATTTATTCAGTACTTAATAGAAAAGAAAGTTTTCACCTAATGAAAAATTATAAAATTTTTCTCAGCGGCAGAACTATGATCCTATATCTGGTTCAGCCATTAGTAATTTTGTTGTTTCATTTTTTAATTTTTTAAAATTTTCTTTATTCATATTAATAGAAGGAGTAGAAAGGATAAGTGTGTGGGGATGTGTGGGGGGTATGTGGGGTGTGTGTAGGGGGTGTATGTGTGATGTGTGGCGTGTGTGGTATGGGGTATGTGTGTGGTGGGGGGGTCATGGGGGTATGTGGGGTGTGTGTGGTGTGTAGTGTGTGGTGTGTGTGTGTGTGTAGTGTGTGGTATGGGGGTGGTAGTTGGTATGTGTGTGGTGTATATGTATGGTGTATATGTATGTGGTGTGTGGTGTGTATGTGTGTGTGTGTGTGTGTGGTGTGTGTGTGTGTGTGGTGTGTGTGTGTGTGTGTGGTGTGGGGTATGTGTGTATATATGTGACATACTTACATATGTCTCCTCCTGTGGATTGGGAACACCTGTATCTATTGAGTCATCTCACTGGCTCCCATTAGTAATTTGGTGAGCAAAAATTGTTTTAAAGATTTATTTATTTTTATTTATATCAGTAGACTGTAGCTGTCTTCAGACACACACCAGAAGAGTGCATTGCATCCCATTGAAGATGGCTGTGAGCCACCACATGGTTGCTGGGAATTGAACTCAGGACCTCTGGAAGAGCAGTCAGTGTTCTTAACCAATGAGCTGTCTCTCCAGCCCCAGCAAAATTTATTTTTATAAAATAAAAATTTCTAGTGCATATATTTAAAGGTATCACAGAGTCATAGATTCTGAAGACAGCAGAGACCTTAAGAAACCTCAGCTTCAGCCTATCTAGTTTACCCAGCGAGGTATTGGCTTCGCTGTGACACGGGAAACAACTCTATTTCTGCACATTTGAGACTGAAACTACTTACATTGAGCATAAACTACTTTTAATTGTTCTTTTAATCTCATGCATTTTCTGGGTGGGTAGAGGTTTCCATATTTGGGAGTTTCAGAGCAACTATTGTCCCAGAGGTTCTGCCCAGATTTGATTGCTCAAGTCTCGAGGGCATAGTGTCGATCGAGGTGGGTACGTGGGGATGTGTTGTTGAGGTGGGTACGTGGGGATGTGTCGAGGTGGGTACGTGGGGATGTGTTGTTGAGGTGGGTACGTGATTTAAGGCTAGACAGCCTAAACATGATTAAGCTGTGGAAGGATTCAAGCTGCCAAGACCTCAAAGCAGAAAACTGCCCTGAAATCAGAAGTTCGTCTTCCCTGGCAGCGAGCATCTCTCCTGGGACTCCGGGGCAAGTGGGAATGTTTTACATAGCTCGGGCTTTATGTGGAGCAGGTCCTTCCCTGGAGTTGGAGCAGTGAATCTCCTTGGAGATCCTGGCTGACATTAACCTTTAAAAACACCCCCTTCCAGATTTATCTAAATCTCAATTCCCTGGTGACCTCCTCCTCCTCCTCCCCCAGTTCAGAATCTCTGCCTTGATTTTAGAGGACTTCCTTCTTTTCGTCAAAAATGGACCCTTTCGTGCCCACACCCTTGTACGTATGTCATTTGGTCCACTCTAGCAGCAAGCACACTCAGGACAAAGTCTGGTTCCTTCCCTCGGGAACGCCCTGACTTATAACAGGAAGTGAGCATGCCCCTTCCTCCATAAGCATCCCCCGGGTGTATGACTTGGCTTTCCTTTCACGGGGACCCGAGATGGAGGAGGAACCTGGGTGTGGTGATTCCCAAGGCCTTGGCTGTCCATTTCCTAAAGCCAGCCTGAGCCCTGGCATCGTAAGTGGCTCTGGCAGCTTTTTACCTGCAACAAATGAAGAGCAAAGACAGCTGCACAAAAGCCAGCTCCTTTTTTTGTGGGTTAACATAAATGCTTTACGAGATCCTTTTACAGCTGCCAGCAATCATTTGCTCATATTGTGCTCAAGCTAGAGATGGTCCCTCTCTGCTCAGAAAGAAAGGCGACTTCGTATAAAACAAGAAGAAACAAGCTGTAAGGCCGTGCCTGAGCATGGTTTCCGGGGATAGACCACGATCTTCGTGGAGATAACACTGCAGAGGGGCACAGCAGTGCCTGGCAGCTTCCTCTTTCCTTCCACCTAAAGCCGGGGCCTCCCTGAAGACTTTCAGGGCCCTGGCCCTGGTTCAGGAAGAAAGTTTATTGAGTGCTTACTTGAAGCAAATATACTACTATCACTGTGTGGCTTTGTTAAAACATGGAGATGTTTGTGCCTTCTTTTAAATTAGCTACTGTTACATCCCCCAAACTTCCTAACTCATTTTATACTCTCAAACTTCCTAGCACTTGTAAGACTTTGGAATGACTTGCCAAAGGCTAAGGACCTCTGTTAGTTCCAAAGGTTTTGTTCCCCCGTGGACTTGTTTCCTTGTTCTCAGAAAAAGTGGGCCCATGAACACGCCCTCCTCAGACCGAGCCCTCAAGAGACTCTGCTAGCCAGCAGATGTGACATTTGACTGTCTGTCACTGAGGACTGTAGAGCATCCTTATGGGGTCAGCATGGCCGACTGTGAGCTGGGTTTCTCAGCATCTGGGAGAGGATCAAAATTTAAAATTCCTTATCATTTCGGACACCATTGTAAAGTCAAAATCACCAAAGAAAATTCATCCATCCTAAGATAAGAATAATTTGCAGTGATAACTGTTGGTAGATGACATCAGAAAACAAACCTTCTTTAGTACTGTAAACTGAGCCTTTCTGATCTCCTTTTCAACTACTAGGGTGCACTTTCCCACTAGAAAGAAAAACTAATACAGGATATAATAGGACCAAGGCTGTTGTTTGTTTTCCCTAAAAGGTACTGTTTTATTAGAACATAGTAAAATTCCCTCAAGTTAAAAACAACTCTAAAAGTTACAGGTATTTCTGTCACTATGTTTAGTTTTCATATTCATACATCAATTTGCATAGAGATTTGAATCCCTGAATATGAACCTATCCCAGCTCCTCAGGCAGCTGTGGGTGGCAACTGTATGTATAAGGAAACGGAGGCTGAGAAAAGATCAGAAGCTATTTAGGACCCACGACTGACAAGACAGACCGTGCCAGGCAGCTGAGGCCTCTGGAGCCTGGCTGCTCTTTGCAGTCAATAAACGTCAGCTTGTGACTTCCCCTGCCAGTACCACCACGCCAATGGTATTCCTTCTATCTCACATAACATTTCCTGACCCTCCCAGGGTGGGAAAACCTATGTAGGTTGGAGTCTAGTCCTTGGCCTTTATTGATACTGAGTTGTAATTGAAGCAACCTCCCTAAATCTGCAAACTGCTTCTAAAAATATCTATTTCACCTGGTCACTTTGGTTATATAACCAGTCATCACC
The DNA here is from genome assembly GCA_036184795.1 of Tokudaia tokunoshimensis. Lineage (NCBI taxonomy): Eukaryota > Metazoa > Chordata > Mammalia > Rodentia > Muridae > Tokudaia > Tokudaia tokunoshimensis. Next base: position 93,800,196 of record BTHU01000003.1, on the reverse strand, counting down.
AACTAATGTTCAAGTCCTTTGTCACTGATGCCCTTGCTACCATTGATATAGCATGACTTCCTTTGGGACAGGCCTCGGGACAGATCTCTGCCGCCTTTCCAGACACTGTACAGCCCTCTGACTCTGTTTGGCTCCTTCTTAGAAGACCCTCCCTGTTTTTCTGCAAGGAGCATTGCAAAACCAGTCTGTGAGGCAGCAGTCGCCTCGTGTAAACAATTACATGTCAAGAACATGTAAAGCCAGTTGTTTCTCAGTAAGTAAGATTAAGAATAAAGAAATAGTGTTTCTTTTGTGAGGAAAGCCCTCTGGGTTGTGTGAGGATATTTGAACAGCAAGGACCTCTTAGCAGAGGTTACAAAGAACGTGGGCTGCAGGCACCAGCTGCGTTCCCCTTACATGCAGAGAATATAGTTATGATGGAGATGCAAGGACACAGAAAGGGCCACATTGGAGGTGTGGAGGCAGGCGGCCTGGCCCGGACCCAGCTTTATACCAGCCCAAGTCACCTTACCTCTCCCCGCCCAGAGCAACTCATCTTTTAGAAGAAGAAAATGCTCCAGAAGGGAAAAGACAAGCAATGTCCTCAGTGAATGTGCTGCCAGGTCCCACCCATCCTTGTCCAAGGACACCTGACCTTGGAGGGAGGCGGCCTGACCAGAGCCAACCCCGGGTCAATCAGATTCTAAAATCAAGTGTCTTCAAAATCCAGCGTTTCTCAGAGCAGACCCAGCAGAAGAGAAGCACGCTGAGGAGCACAGCACACTGAGGAGCACAGCACACTGAGGAGCACAGCACGCTGAGGAGCACAGCATTCTGAGGAGCGCAGCACACTGAGGAGCACAGCACACTGAGGAGCACAGCACGCTGAGGAGCACAGCACTCTGAGGAGCACAGCACACTGAGGAGCACAGCACACTGAGGAGCACAGCACGCTGAGGAGCACAGCATTCTGAGGAGCACAGCACACTGAGGAGCACAGCACACTGAGGAGCACAGCACACTGAGGAGCACAGCACACTGAGGAGCACAGTGCTTTGAGGAGTACTCTGAGGAGCACAGCACACTGAGGAGCACAGCACACTGAGGAGCACAGCACGCTGAGGAGCACAGCACACTGAGGAGCACAGCACGCTGAGGAGCACAGTGCATTGAGGAGTACTCTGAGGAGCACAGCACACCTCTCTACCTCTTCTCTTTTAAAGGAAGCTAGACCCACGAGAGCACTGTTCGTCCTCTTTCCCCAACACAATAGCTCCTAAAGAATAAGTCTTTGAAGTGTAGGTACCATGGTGTTTGGGGACAAAGAAGATGGCCCTGATATAGTAACAGGCTTTCTAACACACTGCTCAGATTCATAGTTTTCTATGACAGCAAATGTGCCTCACGTAATAGAACTTACTGGCAGCACTAACTGTGGTCGTACTGTTCTTTTCTTTCCTAAGAAATAACACTGTCAAAAGTGACAAAGGACTCTCTGACAAAGTCCCAGCAATGAGAGTACGAATGACTCAGGTGACAAAAGGAATACTCAGTGTGGTTAGCTTATTGCCCCACTTGGTTCGTGACACAAAAGCAGGTTGAACCAAGGCATTTCCTCATCCTGAATGCCAGGCTGCCGGCCCAGCAGAGAAGCCCTCAGAAGTCGCTGCCGCCGACAACCCCAGGTACCTTAGCCACTCGCCGAAAGGGTGGTTCTCCCCCCGCGTTAGCTGCAAACATTGAGTTCACAGGCGCTGCTTCTTTTCCAGTCTCACGATTAGGAAATGAACTTTCCAAAGGCAGTTGCTATCTGCAAAATTTCTCTCTCAGCTGCAGCTACAAGCAAGGAAAAAGGGCTCTAAAGAAAGGGAGGCCTTCGGAGAACTCTGGGCCCATGGTCACCGCTCAGGGGCTGTTAACAAGGAACTGTAGCCTCTGTTGGGGAGAGACTTGGGGAGTCAGCAGGCTTTCAAAGCTAAGTTAGCACTCAGGGGCGTGGGCATTCACACGCTCATGGGATGACAAAGGAGGGGAGTCCCCAGGGAGAACAGCCCAAGGAGCTCAAGAACAAGAGCTGGCCAGAGAGGCTCAGCCCTGTCAGCCGTGAAGAGACTCCCATCTCTGGGGACATGTTATTTCAACAGGGTTTTCAAAGTCTGGAGAGACTATCTCAAGAGACCACACCATACCCTCTGCCCTGATTCCACCTCTTCCTGGAATCTCTTCCAGGCAGTCTCTTGTCCTCCCTCCTGAGAATGGACGGTGCCCAGTAGGGAGGGACAAGGGCGCTCGGCCCCTGGACACTGGCATTCCAAGGAAGCAGCCAATACAAATGATTTCTGAAGACTGTGCAAGTCTTTAACTCTGTCTTCTTTTTCCCCGCCCCCAGCCAGACCTAGCCCAGGCCACAGGGTCATTCCAGCGGCAGCTGAGCTAGGCAGAAAGCGCCAGACATTGACCAGAGGCTGGAGCCTACTGGTCCGGGGGCCCTGGGTGCACTCTGGACCACATTCCACGCTGCCTGCTAGAGCCTAGTAAGAGCTCTGGGGAGAATCACTCTTGTAACATCTGGTTTGGAGCCAGGTGTCGTGTGAGTTCAGATTATGTGATCATTGTTCCCAAATGTTTAGGAATCCTCAGGGAAGAGGAGGGTAAAAAAATCTAGTTCCTAGGTCAAGAGAGAGAAGGAATGAAGCCTCAAATACTGTCTTCCACCCAGGAGTTGCCCAGCTGTTTCCTCTTCCCGTGGTGCATCCTGTTCCCAGTAGGGTTTTCAGTAAGCTACAGGGTTCCTGAAACAAGATGAGTCCAAGCCCCAGACGGAGGAAACCATGCCAGGAGCAGTTACTTAAAAAAATGGCCCCGGGAAGAAAATTAAACCAGAGTGCTAAACTACTATATAATTTAAGTCCATTTAGAGAGACTTTCTCCCGCAAACTGGCAAAGACAGAGCATCACACTGGTTACATTCAAAATAAAACAAAACTGAGAGTCAGCAAGATGGCTCCGTGGGTAGGGTTGCTTGCTGCAGAGTCTGAAGTCCAGAGCTCAATCCTACTGCCCAATGGTGGAAAGAGACAAGTGACTCCTTCAAGTTGTCTTCTGACTCCCACGCACAAATGAATAAATGTCTAAGAAGAAAACCTCCTAGAGAAGAAGAAAGCCCTCTGGTTCTGAGGGCCGTCCCCTCCCCACCCCCACCTCCATGGCAATGACGAGAGCCACAGATGGGGGTTGCTACTAGAATTTAGAAGCTAGAGATAAGGACTGTTGTAAACCTCCAATAGGCAGCACGGACTGAAAATGTCGAAGAGCCGAAGTTGAAGAAACCTCGCCTAGAGCGTGCCTTAGCCTCTCACCAACCCAGCTGCTGCTGACTAAACAGAAAAGCAGAACCGAGCAAGAGTAACCTGAAAACTTGCACGGAGTCCTCGACCATCAAAACTTAATGTATTAGCCAGGAATGACAGCAGCACGGGAAAGGCAGAAGCAGGAGAGCCAGGGGTTTGAGACAATGCTGGACTTACATAGAAAGTTCCAGGCCAGCCTGAAGTTGATGATGATGATGATGATAATAATTATAAATCAGTCCTAGTGATTCTCTTTGACGAGTCTAAAGTTCACTGGGTATCTAGCCTCTCTGTGTCACTTCCAGTGATGAAAGGCATTAAGTGGAATCCCAGTCCCCTGAAAGCTGACCATCTGAGATGGGCAGCCATGACTGGGCAGAGGTAGAAAACTAATGTAGACATATAGCTGAAATAAGAAGTAAGTGAACCCAAGCCCTGTGCACACCAGGAGCCAAGCACTATGAGGGACAACGAGGGGGGAGGGTAAAGTTATCAGAGGGGACTAGGTGGCATTAAAGGAATGTGGGAGAAAGACTGGGCGAGCGTCCATGCACACCTCCATTATCCACTTACTCTCACTCAAATATGCAACCTGTGCTTCCAGGCACAGGAAGATAAAGACAGCACATTCCCACTCCGAGTGCTGGCAGCCAAGCCAGGATGACGAAATCCAAACACAAAGAAGCAGAATACAAAAACGCCTTTCGGAGAGGTACAGCGGATGCTGGTCACAATGTTTAGATGAAGAAGGGAAGCTCCCATGTGGTGAACCGCGTGAAGACTGGGCATTAGCCTGGCTGATGGCCCTGCTGGGACCTGAGCTCGCCCAGGAGCCCCGGGGCAGGGTTACAGCAGGGGTCAGCCATCCTACTGAATTTCCATGGATGGGTAGGAGCAGGAAGGTGGCAGGCAGGCAGGGAGTTCTGGCTCAAAGCGTCCTTCCTGACTGGTCTTTGGCTACTCAACAAAACTCTCTGAGCTGCGCTTTCTTTTTCAATCCTCTTTCCAAGCGACAAAAGTCTGATCAATCATCATTCAGAACCTCACACTACAGGAAGCCTCGAGGACACTAATGACAAGATGATCAGCATCCGTTCAGTTCCAGAAGAACACAGCAACCCTTACTCACAAGCTACCTAATGTTTTCTCTCTCTCTCTCTCTCTCTCTCTCTCTCTCTCTCTCTCTCTCTCTCCATGTGCCTCTGGCTTCATCAGGCAACAGCAGCTACCCAGGTGAAAAGCCACTGGCTTTGAAGATGTGCTAATAATTTCAGTGGCCTAGCTGTTTTCCAGGACTGCTAACAAGCACTTGGACCGACTGCCGGTGAGCTTTCTCCTCTGACAATGAAGCAACAGAAAGGTCAGCGGCCGGACACAGAAAGAGGAGAAGGGTCCTGAATAAACACAGACAGTTTAATCAACCATGAAGAAACCCAAGAGTTGACTGAAAGTGCTTTGTCAGGGGCAGAAGGGAAGGCCTCTGCCCTCCGAGAAAGGCGAGGAAGGTTGGAGGTCACCTCACTGACCACAGAGGCTGCCTTGGTGCAAATGTTAGTGGGAAGACTCACAAACACAGAAGGGCTTAGAGGGAGGAAGGGAGGGGGAGAGATGGAACAAGAGAGAGGGAGGGAAAGGGGAAGGCAGCATTTGGGCGTTTTCCAGAGGACTGGGCAAACAAATGTTCCCTGGAAAGAAGACAAAAATATCTTAGCTCAATAGGAAGGGAAGACACATCCACCGTGAGGACTGGAGAATCCGTTACCCTTTCAGGCCTGTCATCTCTGATTCCGGATTCCTTGGGGTATTTGAAAAATTGCTTTATTTGAATTACATCAGTGTCCTTTACTTACATCTAAAAACATCAAGGTCAAACTATGTTGATATGTGGAAGGGAATTTAGATGAAGGAGGGTGAGTCCTCTCTCTGGCCCTGTAATTACTTTCTTTGTAAGCCTGAATACCCAATCAGATGACTATCTTCTCCACACATCTTGTCAGTCAGAAAACACCTTTAAACAAAGGAATCTGGAAGCCGCAGCAACATCTGTGTCCAAATATATCCAAGCCTGTTTATTTTATTTTAATTGAAAATCAAATGACTTTAGAGGAACAAATCATTTTAAAATAGCGCATTTTAAGGTAATTCTTAAGATCATTTTGCCAACCATGAAAGCAGCTTGATGTCAGGCTCTGTCTTTATAGGATATTTCTGAGCTGTGATACTATCAGCATGAAATCAGGGAGAGCATTCAAAAAAATCAGGGATGGTTTGAAATGATTTGCATAAGAATTTTGATTCTACTACAAACCCACGTTTTAAGGACAGGTTGATCCTTCCCTGTAAGCAAGCTCATGTAATTTGCTTACTTTTTCTCAGCACAATTAAAGATACGATTCATTAAAAGTCACAAAACATTTGTTTCTACAGACATTTCTATTAACGCTAGCAAACATGGAACCAGTTCTAAGTCAATGCCTTCTGCAAGCAGGAGAGTGGCTTTCAGACCCTCCGATCCTGTGAGGTCTGCAGTGGTCTTCCAGTCTGGGATCTGGCCTGACAAATTTTATTCCTTTAGGCTTAACTGTAGTTTCTTTTTAGAGGCAAACCTATGCGTCCAACAGTTTATGAGAGGATAGTAGGAACAGGAAGATAGTTGTGTTGTTTTTCCTCTACCCCTGAGGATTAAGAATAAAAATTAAGCCAATTAAGAGGCCCCGATTGCCCTGAATGTCTTAGGAGGAAATGACTTTTTAAGGCATGTGGGAGTTATTAAAAAATAAATTTCCCTTGAAATATTTCCTCCTGTGTGTTGATACACAAAGGCCTGTAGAGTGGGGTCTCAGAAGGAAACTGTGACTTGTATGGAAGCCACGTTCCTGTTTTAAAGAGGTCAAGAAAGGGGCCGAATGTAGTTTTCTCATTGTGAGAAGTCACTGAATTCAGATACACCATGATTGTTCAGGATAATGAAGGATCCCCTAAACCATATGTGGCAAGAAAAACATCAGGGATCTTTCTTTTTTCTTCCTTGTTTTCTTCCCTTTTTTTTTCTTTTATTCTATTTATTGACAGTCACCCTGAACCATACTGTTTGGTTATCATACTTTTCAGTGTCTGACGTCACAGGCAAACCATGCAGTATCAATAAGACTGACAGGCCAGAAGAGAGAGAGGCCTAGCCTCTCCTTCTGCATAGCACAGCCTAGCTAGTGTGTTGATGTGAGGCCGGTTGCATTGAGAGGGGCTGGCCGCCTGCCTGGGACGTTCTCTGGCCTCTGTCTGCCCCCTAGTGGAAAGCCTGAGGAATATGTGGGAGTTCGCCGAGGGTGTCTGAACGAGATCTGAAGTAAGGCTTCTTGAGACCTTCTGCAGCTCTTGTTTTCAAGCACGGCCTCTTCTCGGAGAAGAAGAATGCCAGCTCGTTGAGTATTCTGCAGCCTCCCTAGAATGAATACCTCCATTTTGTGTTTTTCTGAAGTCTTCAGTCTGCTTGTGACAGCCCTAATCCCCAGATCACAGCACTATCGCGAGTGCAATTGGCGCCAGACACTTTTCCCAGGACGTGAAAATTATTCTTCAAGTCCCACAAACTGAAGCGTCCCACAGCACAGTGCTGTGCTATTAAACACGCTGCCACCACAAAATACCCTGTGTTTCCCAGAATGTGTCTCTGTGATTTGTCATTTATTCACGAGAACCTGCGGGTTGCCAGACACTTGGTTCTGGAGACGCACAAACACTTGGCCAAGGCTTCTTCCTAGGGAAGCCTGTGGCCCAGGGAAGGAACAGTCTATCCTTGATTGCCACAGGATTCGGTCTGTGTCCCTACATACCCACACTGTGCTGCAGAAGCAAAAACCGTGGGGGCAGAGCCAGGGGATTGGTTCCAAATTCTAGTCACAACAAAGCTAAGCCAGGGAGAGTGCTTTGTTCAAATGACTCAGGTAGATAAATGAGGCCAGCACAGGCCGTCCTGACACCACACACCTCTAGAATGCCCTGGCTGTGCTAGGAGGCTCTGATGTCACCGGGTATTTTCATCCCTCCCCAAGTCGGAGTGTTCTGTGTCAGCTTATGTCAGATGTTGCTAAGGGGCAGCCGGTTTCAGTGTGCGCTCCCTTAGATGACAATCTGCACACTCTTCCTGCTCCGGTGCGGTGGCGCTCGGCTCTTGCCCGCACTGCTTTGCTCATTTCAAAGCTCGCTTCGGTTTTTGTTTTCTTCTTGAATCCCATTTTCTGCATTGCAGATTCCCAGATATAGAAGACCTAGAAAGGATGGATAAGCGTTTCAACGACTCCGAAGCACTCCGTGTCTGGTATACAGACTCGTACTTTAGACGCTAAGGATAATTATTGGTGTCGGAAATGCTGGAGGAAAACCAAGATTGATGTTAGAGACTCCTGACTCTTGGCAAGAATTAATGCAGAGAGGGTGGAGTCAGTGCTCGCTTGATAGTGAGACATCCGACGCAGGACGGTGCCTGCGCGCAGAGCCAGGACAACACGGCCTAGTTCCTGGGCCTGAGGTGTTGTGTTCCTCTCTCATTGATGCTCAAGTTGGGTGAATGGTCATCTTCGTTAGTCCTCGCGGGCCCCCTTGAGAAACAGAATTGGGAACGGAAACCAATCAGCCACTACCCTACCTTTCAGACATAAGATATTTTAACAGATGAGAAAAGAGTATTTGCCATTACAAAACTTCTGAGAGAGATGGCAGTTAAGGAGAAACGAGACATAAAGGAGCGGGGGGGGGGGGCAGCTGATTATTGTCCCATCAGAGGCCGCCTGAAAAATCTTCCACACTTGGAGGAAATTAAATCCCCCTCTGCTGGGTGCCATAGCATACCGAGAGGGGCCGGAAGAGCAAGGGCAGTCACCACATGCCTCTCTCTCCAGAGAAGGGCTGTGCTGTGGGCAAGAACAGGCGCTATGTGGGATAAGGGCTACCAGGCTCTGCAGATGGCAGCAATGTGAAAGCCTGATGCCCTGAGAAAGGGCCTGGGCGACGTGCTCCCACTCACCCCTTTCTCTCCTTTAGGGAGCACTGCAGTCTCCATGTGTGGAGTCCTGGTGAGCCTGGTCCGGAGGTGGAGGTCGGAAGCAGAGATGACGACTCTGGAGTTGGCCTGAAACCCTTGATTTGCCCTAAGGCTGTTGTAGCCTCAGTCAGTGGGAGTTTTTTTTTCTGTTAATGTGGTTCCTTCTCCACATTCTGAATGTAACCTCTGCTTACAAGACCTCCCACTGCTGTTTTAGGACAGCGGTTCTTCTAGTTACCCTGTGTCTTAGTTACTTTCTATTGCTGGGGTAAAATACCATGACTGAGGCCACTCATTAAAGAAAGCATTTTTATTTGGGGCTTACAATTTCAGAGGGTTAGAGTCCAGGAGTGTCAAGGGAGGGAGCATGGCAGCAGGCAGACAGACATACAGGCAGACAGACAGACAGGCAGACAGACAGGCAGGCAGGCAGACAGGCAGACAGGCAGACAGGCAGGCAGGCAGACAGGCAGGCAGGCAGGCAGGCAGGCAGACAGGTAGACAGGCAGACAGGCAGGCAGACAGACAGGCAGACAGGCAGGCAGGCAGACAGACAGACAGGCAGACAGGCAGGCAGACAGACAGGCAGGCAGGCAGACAGGCAGACAGGCAGGCAGGCAGACAGGCAGACAGGCAGACAGGCAGATAGGCAGACAGACAGGCAGACAGGCAGACAGGCAGGCAGACAGGCAGACAGGCAGACAGGCAGACAGACAGACAGGCAGACAGGCAGACAGGCCGCTGGAGCAGGAGCTGAGAGCTCACATTCTGATCCATGGGTAGGTAGCAGGCAGAAAGAGAGAGATAGACTTAGGGTGGCCCTGGGTTTTTCGAAACCTCAAAGATGTCACTAGTGACACACATCCTCTGTCAAGGGTGCATCTCCTAATTCTTCCCAAACAACTCTATCAACTGGGCATTATATATTCAAAGATATGAGCCCATGAGGCCATTCTCGTTCAAACTACCACAGTCTTCCAGGTCCCAGTTTTACTTTCAATTGCTCTAATATAGAAGAAGAAGAAGAAGAAGAAGAAGAAGAAGAAGAAGAAGAAGAAGAAGAAGAAGGAGGAGGAGGAGGAGGAGGAGGAGGAGGAGGAGGAGGAGAAGAAGAAGAAGGAGAAGGAAGAGGAGGAGGAGGAGGAGAAGGAGAAGAAGAAGGAGGAGGAGGAGGAAGAGGAGGAGGAGGAAGAGGAGAAGGAGGAGGAGAAGGAGGAGGAAGAGGAGGAGGAGACAATAAAATAAGTGACTCCAGGAAGAAAGGATTTATTTGGCTTGCCCTTCCCAGACACCACCCATCCATCACAAGGGAAGTCAGGACAAGAAATCAAGGCAGGAACTTGGAGGCAGAACAGGAGATCAAGGCAGGGACTTGGAGGCAGAACAGGAGATCAAGGCAGGGACTTGGAGGCGGGGACTGGAGCAGAAGCTTTGCAGAGTGCTGCTAACCGGCTTGCTCCTCCTGGCTTCCTTAGCTTTCTTATAGACCCCAGGAGCACCTGCTTAGAGACAGCACTGCCACAGTGAGCCGGGCCCTCCCACATCAATCATCAATCAAGAAAATGCCCTACAGACTTGCCTACAGATGCAGGCATTTCCCAAACTGATGTTTCTCTTCCCCAAAATCTAACCAGGACAATTCCATTACACTTTCACTAATTCTGCATTTTTTTTTGTTCCGCTATGTGTCCTCAACAGCACATGAAATTCATTCATTCAACATCTATTAATGAAGTATCTGCTTTTCACCAGGCCATACTATGTACAGAATACAGAGTCATCAAAGACCCCTGTGGCTCTTGCCTTCCTGGGACTTACAAAATAGAAAAAAAACAATCTTAGTCCAATTCGCACACAAATTAACATAACATTCCAATGTGTGAATGTGTGTGTGATGTGTGCAGGAGGGTGGATTGATTTAATAGGGGGTGCCTGGAAAGTCTTTGAGGAATGAGCAAGATGAAATCTGGAGGAACAACAGGATTAACTAGGCCCCAAGGACCATATTTATCCTCTGGAGTGGGGCAAGACTTGTGTCTTCAAGACTGTGAAAAATGTAAGCGTAACCAGAGGTAGACAGCAAAGATGGTAAGGGGATGTACCAGGCTGGACATCGGACACGGTGAGTGCTGAATTAGACAGGCAGTGAGATGCACCATGTGTTTCAGAGAGACTGCCCTGGCTACTCTGGAAAGGGTCATAGGCAAGTGTAGATAAGCTGGTTTGGAAGCTGTTTGTTACAGGTGGGTGTGCACTAGGAAAAGAATCAATGTTGGGTGATAGAACAGGCCGATTGCCAATGTAGTTCACACCTGTATGTTCTGCCAATAGCCTTCCAGCAAGCCCTTGCCTTCAGGTCCTAGACCATCTGAGATACAGACAGCTTTCCTCACTTTCAGTTTGTGACTAAAGATGTCCATTGAGCTTATTCCTACAGATGCCTTCATATTTTTTTTCAAACTTTCTCTAAAAAATGAAGGGCAGGAGTGTTTGTGATGCCTAGGTTATTTCAACCCCAAGGTTACAGACTGAAATGATGTCAAGTCCCATTATAAAATTGCTGACTTTCAAACATTAACTGAGGGGCCAGCATCAGATTGAAGGTAACCCTTCAGGCTACCTCCGTAGTTCAAAGTTCAAAATGATGAATTGCCCAATTAACCAAAGGAGGCTTCCCCCAAATGCTTCAGGCACACTGAATTGTGTGGAACTAGTTACCCAGATGCCTCCTTGTTTTGGGAAATAATCATAGGTCTATTCCAGGAATGGTGTCCTTACATGGTGCTATACTAGACAGCGGGGCATGGAAGCTGATGTAGTCCTCTGCCCTCCAGGAACTGTCAAACTGATGCTGTCAATGTGGTTTGTCATGTGCTAATGCTGGTACTATATTCTTGAACCTCTCAAACTATGAGATAAATCAACTTATTTATTTATAAAGTACCCAGACCCAGGTACTTTGTGACAATAATACAATATGGGCTAAGGCATCTAACAACAAAAATAATACAGGGTAGGCAGCTTCACTCAGTGTAGGCAGAGGCAAAGGGTAGTTAAGACCCCAGATGGGAAAGAGTAGTACCCTGTACCGAGAGGTTCTTCAGAGGGCACATTTGAGCCAATTGCTAGGACAGAATCTATTCTCTGGAGAAGAAAAATAAAGGTGTTCATTTCAGACAGAAGAAAAACTCCTACAAAGACCTCTGAGGAAAAGGCATGGCCAGGAAGAGTCGTGGGAGCCTTGCAGAGTCCGAGGCAGGTGAAGTTAGCGTGGTGGTCCTCCCCAAGTGATAGGACCACACTTGGGGAGGACTACACCTGATTAATTGTCTATTGCTACAAATCACCCTCAAACTGAAGAGCTTAAGCTCATTACCTCATGACCTCTGTGTATCTGGAGTCCAGCCGCTGATTAGTGATCGATCATCTGGTTCAGGGTGAGGTGTCAGAGCAAAGCCAACTTATGGTTCTACTGGGTGAGGCTCACCTTCCAGGCCAACCATGTGTGGCTGGTTATAAACATCAGTTTCTTACCACATGGCTCTAGCCATATGATAGCTCACATCATCCCACTCAAGAGAAAGCTGCACAGGAGTGGATATTAGCAAAGGATGGCTACTGGGGGCCATTTTAGAGGTTGTGAGGCTGTACGGTCCATGTACCAGGAGCCATGTAAGGTCTCTTCTCAGCCTTACCCCATCCCGTATAAACTATGGAGAGAAATGTATGATTTCACCGTGTATTAGATAGTGTTTGTTGATGGGTACACACTGGTCCCTATGAGCCCTTGGGAGCAATGTGCTTCATTTCACACATTTTGCTAAGGATTTTATACCACCCACTTGGCACTCACACTGTTATTATGAAATAGCCCCCCAAAAGGCACCTGTGTGGGTAGAGATAGGCCGGAAGGTAGGATGGCAGAGAAAGAGGTAAGCAGGACCCCAAAATGAATAAAGAAAAAAAAAGGTCATATGCCAACTGCAATAAGAAAAGAATCTGAGTGGAATCTGGTTGACAGATCACACACGATGCCAACTTGCTACAGCTTGGCAGCGCCCATGGTTTTCCCACATGCAACTGAAAATAGCTAGCATTCATCCTGAGGGAGTGCTACTAAAATAAGCAACTATGGGAGCCTCACCTCACTGCTCATTCAAGCTGGAAGCAGTCTGCAATTATTTTGCTGAAATTAGATACGAATTAAGTTGCCACTTCCGGAACGTTCTCTTTTACGATATTACCAAAAAGAAAAGAAAAGAAAAAGAAACGCTCTCGTATAGTTTAGATCTCGCTTTTTACAAAAATAAAATAAAATAAAAATTAACTCTCATAGAATACCATGGCAGATTATTGATAGTCGTCTCCTGTGAGACCTAATCCCTTCACAAGCCAGGTTTCCTGGTTTCCAGATCTGGATTTAGTTGCTATGGATGCAAAGTGGCAGGCCAGTGAAAAGGATTAGGGATAGGAATCACTCACCCACATTTGAGATGTGCAGTGTGCCCCAGGTAGAATTAGGACCATTGGTGGAGTTGACCCCTGGGTGCCTGTGGATGGCCCCGCATCCTCCTTTTTACAGTACTCCAAAAGTGTGTTGGGTTTTCATCCATTTGAACAGGAAGTCCTGCATTTGAAAAACGAACCAAACATAATAATGGTAATTTGGGGATCTTCTCTCACCTGACTAGAAATAGCTGACATACAGATAATACAGAGGTTGGGATCTGTGCTGAGGAAGAGCCTCTGGATTCCACCTTCAGGAAACCATCTTTTCACTTGCCTCTGTACGGGCGGGTAGATGTCTAAGAGTTGAGCTAGAACTTGTAACGCTGTGCCTCCTGGGGTAGGGTAGGGATTCCTTCCCACAGCAGCTGGTTCCTGTTACCTTGGCAGGAGGCAAGGATTACTTTTCCTCTCATTGGTGGAATAGTTAGTCACAGATGAAGCTTATTGGAAGCTTCCAAACCTTGCCTCTCCTTCTCATGCACCCTACGAATCCTCACCCTAGTCCTTATTCTGATGTAGGAAATCTTAGAAATAACATATTAAGTGAAGATTTTTCCAGGGTAGCCTTCCTTTCTGGCGAAGATTTTGGGGGGTTGTGACATTTGTATGTATACACCCCCATAATCCTTTGATTAAAAACAGTTAAATGCTCACATAAGCAAGCCTTCAGAAGATAAATCTCTTGTACCTCGTTTAACTTTTAAAGTTATTTTCAGTGTCTCTTTCTCCAGATATTTGAGTATTTAGGAAGAAAATGAAATTAGTTAAAACAAATCAAAGTAAGCTGGGTGACGAGAAATGAATTGATGTCCTCAAAGATTTCCCGTGCTGCTAACACTCTTTCTAGAGTGCTTTTCCTCTATGGTGTGTAGGAAGCTCTGCTCCTTATCTGTTGACAGAAAACACAGGCTGGGGTCCATTCTGCCCAGAGCAGCAACATTCCTGGGACTTTATCCCTTTTCAAACTTACCATGGGGTGAAAAGCTCTGGATAAAGACCGGGGTAATTGAAATCGCAACAGAACACCTTTAACAATCAAGGATACCTCTGTGCAGGCGCTGCGCTTCAGCCTGTGTCTCTGGAGACGCGTTCCCAGAAGCAGAGCTGACCTACAATTTGGGCTTCATAAGGGAAGGGAGAGCCCATGGTACCAAGATGCACAAATTCAGAATGTGTATACCTCATTTATTGTCACTATTTAGAAAAGTTTTCAGTTAGCATCCTTTTCCTTCCCTACAAATTAAATGCACAGGTACTCTGCATTATAGGCAATAAGCTGGCACGATGAATGAGGAAAAGATAACTGTGTCCCCTCTCTTGTCACCTGGCCTGTTTCAGACCCTGAAAAGAAGCAAATAGAAATAAAATTAAATTAATATTTAAAAAGCTTCCCAGATTTTCATATTCACCTCAAGCAGTAATGAAGGGTCTGCCACCCTGCAGGCACCTTTCAAGGGCATAACATCAGGTTATCAGAACTCCATGCCTCCATTAGCGACCCCCAGCCTGGATAAATGTCTTTGGTGACCTTATAAGTATTCATTTTAATCAGCAGTATCAGTTTTGAGAGGAAACTTCTTTCTAGCTTTCTGAGACAGCAGGGTCCTGGCTCCCGTTCCCTTCCCAGGCTGTGCCTTGAGGCCTGGAGAACGCTTGCCTCCGTGATGGGAAGGGAGGACTGGCCTCTCCTGTGCTGCCCTGCACGTCCAGCTGTCCAGTGCACAGCTGCGTGGAGGAGGGGAACATGCTCTCTAGCACGGGAGCAGCTTTCCCAGAGGCCAGACAGAGGCTCTGGCCTTGCTAACGAGCGCCGGGCGCCTCCCTCAAGAGCCTGAGGGTTCTTGGCAGGATGAACTCTATTCCTGCTGGGAGCGATGACTTTCTCAGGCGATGCTGAGGCCAGATGGAAGGCCACGAGGGTGGGCTACTAGCACGCATGCGTAAGGAGAAGGCAGCATGGAGGACAGCAGAGGGGTGTGCTCCAGAACCTCAAGGGCTAGGCAGCTAGGGGCTCATGGAGAACAGAGCTTACTGGGTCCTACTGTCCTTCAGGTTTCTTGACAGCATGCTAGGGACACTGCACCACTGGAGGACAGCCAGTGTTAAAGACACCGCCTCTTCAGTGGGTAACAGCATAATCCCTCTCTTTTACATCTTAGGAAGCTAAGATATAAAGCTATGGCTTTGGATTCTGCAAGCTGGTACTAGATCCAGATTTGTTAGTATGTCTGTGACTGTTTCCGGGCCATTTATCAGGTCTCTAGACCATGCACTCAAAGCACGTAGGTCTGCAAAAGAGAACTGTCGATACATCAGTGTTCGTAAACACAGCGGCTCTGAACTTGGGCACAGACGTAGAATGGTTTGACCTGATGATTAACTAAACAACGCCAGCTAAATGTCTTTGGTGAAGTCTAATTTCCTGTTCCGTGAAAGGGAGATTAAAATGGAGCCTAGCCCCCGGAGTCCTGGCATTCCCATGAGATGAGGTACCCATTGCTTAGCACAGCTCCTGCTGGTGAAAGGCACTCAAATATCTGAGCAATGTTCTGAGAGGGTGACAGTCACAGCAGTAGGAGAAAAAGAGGAGAGGCGCTTCAGCTGAGGGAGATTAGGGAAAGAGCCTTGCAGGGAAAGAAGGAAACAATGCCTTTCCATTACCCCCTCCCCCAGTTCATTGTTTTTCACACCCAGACATCTCTGGCAGCCTCGACTGTTCTCAGCATGGTGGTTCCAGCTCTAAGTCCTATTTTCTCCCTCTTGCTTCCCTGGTGGGACAGGCTGAAGGAGGAGGAATGGCAGGAAGTGGGTGACTATGTAAAGTGTCAGCAGGGAGCTCGTGGAATCATGGATGATTGAAGATAAAGATCAAGGAAAGAGAAGCTTTGAGAGGTAGAATGATATCAAGTTTCAGACTTGAATTAAGAGGCCTGGTGTTTGGAATCCCAGTAGTTCATTTCACCACACTTTGGGCAGATGCCTTATAGACTACACACCAGTACAAGGTTTTATTGCAGAAGGCAAAGAAAAAGGGGAAAAAGTGGAAATGAAAAAGGATTCCCTTTTTCTGCCTTATGCAGCTTCACATATAATGATACCATTTAACTATGACCATTAGTTTTAAAGCAAACAAACAAACAAAACATTTAAGACCAGGCAAAGGAAGAGGTAGGTGGATACCTGTGAGTTCAAGGCCAGCCTGGTTTACAAAGCAAATCCAGGACAGCCAGGACTCTGATACATAGAGAAATTCTGTCCCAAACAAATGATTAAAACAAAACAAACATTTAAATTGACCTGAGTGGAAGACAGCAAGGTTTGATCATGTTTTGGATGTGTCTGTAGAATATCCAGATGCATGTCTCCAAGAAGGGTTAGGATCACAGATGCCAAGTGTAAGAATCTTAGAGTTGTCCAATAGGGAATATTCAACAAAAGGTGGTCTCTGAAATAGGGGCAGGGCTCAGATGGCCATAAAGTACAAGGATAGGGGTGGGATGGGGGGGAGTATCGGGAGAACTGAACCTTCACAGATCTCTGCATCAATGATCAAATGAGACATTGTGAGGAGGAGATGCAGCGGAATGAAGATCAGGGAGGAGAACAGCCTCACGCATTTCGCACGAAAGCCTTCTCCAGGTTGAGGAAGTAGTCATGAGTGAGAAATGCCAGTGATGTCAAGCAAATGAGTACTGGAAAATGTCCATTCAGTGTAGCAATGAGGAAGTCACTGCTAAGTTATGCAATTCTGGTTTCATTCATCCTGTGGAACTCTGAGAGCAGAAACCAAGTCCAAGCTGTATTAGAAGCAAGAGGAGGAGTTGAGACAGGAGAAATCATAGTGGGTTTCGGGAGAGTTTGGACAAGGAAGGAAACGTCACAACAGAAAGAAGTGGACTTTGTTTTCTGTGCGTAGGTGTTTTATTACTGTTTTTCTTTACACTGGAATCTGGCAAATGCTTAGAGAAAGAGAATAATCCTAATGGGAAAGTAATGACTCATTACAAATGCAGAGTAAGACTTTATCCCTCTCCGTCATTCCAGAACTATGAGAGATGAGCCAAGTGTTGGTCAGGCAGAGAGAAACCCTACTACGGACTTTGTAAGCAATGCTAAGCTCCTGTGTAACCTAGGTTCTGTCCAAATGTAAACCCAAGTCTGAGCTGCATGGCCAGAGGTGATCTTTGCCTCAAGGTGACCCTTTAAAAAAAGTCTTTCAAGCCCCTTGAGACCAGGGCTACCAGGAGGTCACAGCAAGAGATTAGATAGTCTGTTATACTCAGAAGGACAAAGAAAAGGGAAAAAAAAAAGTTAGGGAGCACTACCTCAGACTGGAAGTTGGACCACAAACTCGCTACCTTCAAACTTCCACATCAGAGATGCACCCAAGACAATCAAAAACAAAAACAAACAAACAAACAAACAAAAAACCCAGAAAACATAAAAACAGATGTTGCTGTGGAATAAACACCCACAGGGCGGCAACTGTGAGGACAAGGGCAGGCCGTGTTCCTTCCTCCCCACCCCATTGTGCTACATCCACCCATATGCATTCTTCAAGTAGTAAGATGAAAATACTAAGCAACTCTTAGACACTAATAGCTCAGACACTATTGAATGGTGGTACCCTGCTCTGTCTGGCAATAACTATTAGCTGGTGGACAGAGGGAAGTATAAGGGGGATGTCCCAAAGGAGAGATGGTGGAGGACACTTGTGGACTTCAGGGAAGCACCTATTTACCAAGAAGCCTGAGATACATTCAAGAGACCAGACCTGAGAATTCATTGCATAAAGGGAAGAGCAGAGGTAAAAATCAAATAGAACAATAGACTGTTTGGTGGTTTTAATATGCTTGGCCTATGGGAGGTGGCACTATTTGGAGGTATGACCTTGTTGCTGTGGGTGTGGCCTTGTAGGAGGAAGTGCATCACTGTAGGGGTGGGCTTTGAGATCTTTGTGTTCAAGTTCCACCCAGTGTGGGAGAGAGTCTCCTCCTGGCTGCCTGCAGAAATGAGTCTTTTCCTGGCTGCTTTTGAATCAAGATGCCAGGGAAGGAGACGGTCTGGGCCTGAGAAGTATAAGACAGAGAGACAGAGAGACTGCCTATATGTAAGAGTCTGGGATCGTGGCCCAGGAGGGCTGCAGACCTGGGTCCGGGTCAGCCAGGATGGAATATAGGTTTAGTAAGTAGTAATTCAGTAATGTCCAAGGGGAGAGTGTTCTAGCAAGTGGCCCAGTCACTGAGCAGTTTAAGGCATATTAAATATAAGGCCGTGTACGTGCATGCGTGCGCATGCACGTGTGCGTGTATGTCTTTCATTCAAGAATCCAGAGCACTGGGGTGGCTAGTGAGGAACTCATACAGCTGCTCCCAGGGAGGTAGAGTGGATTAATCAACTACAACCACTTACCACTGTACCCAGCTTTATTACATGAGTTCCAGGCAATGAATTCATGTCATCAGGCCTTCAGAGCAAGCACTTTTACCCACCGAGCCATCTCCACAGCCTTTATTTTCAACGTCTGAAACACTCTTGTGGTCTTTTGTTTAATTAGTGAAAAGAAGGTAGCTAGAGAAAGAAACTTGTGATTTTTTTTTACTCTAAAATTTATGCTGTATCTTTTGGAAAGAGCGTTATATTATGAATATAATATATATGTATATTATATATATTTATATATTATGAAATTTACAATGTATGAAGCTTTTAATTTGAAAATTGAAAAACTATCTTAAAAAATTACTACTCCCAAGAAGAGGAAATGAGCTCCTCATTCCCTGGAGTCAGTCCATGGAATTCAGAAGGGCTGGCTTTTACGACATGTGAAATCCCAGGTTTTTATTTATTTGTTTATCAGATATTGATAAGATCCATAGTTGCTCTGCATCGTTCTGAGCGACAGGGATGTGAGTAAGACAGGCTCATTTCTGGGAATGAGGGAGAGAAGCCCACACATACAGCTCCACTCTGGGGTGGGGAGGCTTGTACTCTGAGAGTTCACAGTACTCTGAGAGTTCGCAGGAGGAGGTCAAGTGTTCAGCAGGGGTGGCCTAAGAGACTAGCCCTGATAACAGACTGCCTGGGACTTTGCATTCCCCACAGAATCCAGTTTGGTTCTGGGCTTTGGAAGGATGGAGGAGGAAGTTTGAAAATCCTCTTTAGCAGCCTTGTGGCAATTGGCATCTGTGACATCTGAGAAACAGGCACTGCTGGTTGATACATGGGTTCTGGCACCAACTCCCAAGGCTCTCAGCATTCTGGCCATCATGTGAAGGGGTACTTCCTGAACACCAACCATGGGCCAGACCCTGCTCAAGAAAGGCAGATTCAATTCTCAAAGTGTTTCCTGTTGGTGAGATGAGACAAGAAAAGTCAATATGGAGATGAGAGCTTTGGAGAAAGAGCAGGCAGAGAATAGAGGGACAGGCAGAGTGAGATGGGGGTCCATGATACATGATACAAAAAGACCTTTAGGAATTCCAGTCTGGGGCCCAGAGAGATGGCTCTACAGTTAAGAGACTTGCTGTTCTTGCATGGGACCAGAGTTGGGTTCTCAGTGTCAGAGTGGGTAGCTTTCAACTGCTTATAACTCTTGCTTTTTGGTACACACACACACACACACACACACACACACACACACACACACACTTTAGTCCTATAAAGAGTCCAGCTTGAATACTCAAGTACACGAGAACGTGAACATTATGGTTAGTGTTGCATGAGTATCCCATCAAAAAAAGTGGCCAGCCATCTGACTCCAGAGTGTTGGGAAGTGGTCTCTTCAGGCAAGACAAGCTGATACACATTTTCCTCTCGCCCCAAAGAGTTTTCCAATCTGATGTGTAAAACTGACTCAGTTAGGGTGGAGCCACTAAGAATTCACACCAAGAACAGATACAACGTCAATTGGAATGGGATAAGAGGGATAGATACCACCTCAGTTAATAGGCTATACATAGAGGAGACCACAGGGAACCCAAGGCCGTATGGTGACTCTAGGCTGGAACTAAGAATTGGTATAGGCTAACCAGGTTATTGGTGCTTTCAGGATCAAGTAATCTGTGATTTTCTCAAATCCAGTAACACTGGCTAAGATTACTCCATGCTATATTCCCCAGACATCCTTGTTCTATCATCTAACATGGAAATTGTAACATGTGCACGAGGAGAGCAGCTATGGGTGGGAAAGAGATGAAATGACAGTCTCTGTTTTTTTTGTCCTAGTACATACTTCCAACAAGGAAATGAAGCAGAAGGAAATGTATACCCCAGAGGAGGAGAGAAGGATGCGCAGGAAGCAATGACTATCACTGTGAGTCCTCACTTGTGATCCAGGGCAGAGTAACAGAGACAGCGTGCCAGAGAGAATCAAGAAGGTCAAGGGGTTAAGACTTAACACCTTGGGTTTGGCGATAGCCTCTGTCATCTGTGAGCTGAGGGATCTCAGGAAATTTACTTGAATCTCTAGTCTTTATTTCTTCGTCTGGTTTGCTTGGACAACACAATCAGAGCTGCTGCTAGGCTTCAATGTCTAGTGAAGTGACAAGCCACGTCCATAGGGGTTTGGAGACTCCCCCTCTCTGGAGGAGCTGCACCAAAGAGCCAGGCGTGGTCATCAAGTGGCAGAGTATCCATGATAGAGGAAGGATGGTTTTGAGGACAGTGGGAGCTGCCCTTTGTCTTACTGCCTGTGGCAGGGTCCTCACAGACAAGTAAGAGGGAGGTGTCTTTGCCACCAGGCATGATACAGAGTAGATTTTTTGCCAGGGCAATATGGTAGATCAAGGAGAGGAATAGCACCAGACACATAGACATTTTCTTTGTTGATGGTTTTCTACCCCAGAATCTCCCTAAAATTTCAAGATAGAAGGCATCTTACTTGAATCTGTAAGTTCTGCATGGTAAGTGGGAAAGCAAATGGGAATTTGTTGCTGTTTTCCCCCTTTTTTTTGTAAAGATTTATTTATTTCATTTATGAGTACACTGTAGCTGTCTTCAGACACACTAGAAGAGGGCATCGGATCCCATTACAGATGGTTGTGAGCCACCATGTGGTTGCTGGAAATTGAACTCAGGACCTCTGGAAGAGTATTCGGCCAGTGCTCTTAACCTCCAAATCATCCCTCCAGCCCTTCCCTTTTTTTTTAACTGAATATATATATTCTATCACTGTGAGAATATATATATATATATATTCTGATCACAATTTCTCCTTCCTCATCTCCTCCCAGATCCTCCCTACCTCTTCACCCGTCCAACTCTATGCCTTCTTTCTCTCTCTCTAGTAAAACAAGCAAATTTTAAAAAATTAATAAAACCAAATGAACAAACAAAAAGAAAAAAGAAACAAAGAAAGAGCATGAGAAACACACACACAAACAGAGAGAGAGAGAGAGAGAGAGAGAGAGAGAGAGAGAGAGAGAGAGAGAGAGCGAGAGCCACAAAATCCATAAAAACACAAAGTCAGAAACCATAATATATAAGCAAAAGATCAGTGAGAGGATCAAAAGCCCAAACAAAGCAATGTGTACCTTTGAGTTTGCTTCATGTTGACCATCTTTCCCTGGCCATGGGGCTCACCCTTAAGTGTGGTTTGTAGGTTTGTATACCCAGAGACTCCCTTGGAGAGACTATTTTTTTCCTTTGCAAGCAGTTGTCAGTTGGGAACAACTTCTTGGTCGGGGATGGGAGTTCATTTCTATCTCCCCATCTTAGTGCAGGGACCTCATCTGGTTTGGACTTGTGCAGGCTGTAGGCATGCTGCCACAGTCTCTATGAGTTCTTGTATGTGTCAGTCCTGTTGTGTCTGGAAAACACAGTTTACTTGGTATCACCCACCCCTCCAGCTCTTAAGAGTCTTCCTGAGTCCTGTAGGGAGGGGTTTGATGAAGATATCTCATTTAGGACTGAGTCTTCCAACGTGTCTGCACATTGTCCAGTTAAGGGTCTCTGTATTGGTTCCCATCTTCTGGAAGTTTCTCTGATGATGGCTAAGTGATCTACGAGTACAGCAATCATTAGAATCACAGTAGAAATCATTTTATTGCTGTGTTCCCGTACCAGAAGGATTGGTTTTCCCTTAGGAGCATTGCCTATCAAGGCTCAGGTTCTTGGCCACTCAGACAGTGTCGGGCATGGGTCTCATCTCATGGACTGGGCCTTAAGTCCAATCATAGACTGGTTGGTGACTCCCACAACTTTTGTGCACCAGTGTATTATGCAGGCAGATCACCATTGTAGACTGCAGGATTTGTAACTTGATTGGCATTTACTCTCTTCTGGTATCATGCACACTACCTTCCAATACCATGAATACTATTCAGTACAGGCAAAGGCTGTTAGATACCAACTTGATTTACCATGTTCAATGAGTTATGCATTGTCTTTCAGTCTCCATCCCCTCACCTCTCTTGAACTATATATTTCATCCCCTCTCCCTTGGGAGATCCTACCCCATTCTAGTTTCTTACTTTATACCTATAATATACTCTATGCTCTCTGTGGTTATACTGATAATCGAATATCTATTGAAAGCTTAAATGCTAACATCCATATATAAGATATTCTCTTATACATATCATATTTGTCTTTGGGGTCTGGGTTACCTCACTCAGGATGATCTTTTTCTAGCTTCATCCATTTACTTGCAAATTTCATAATTTAGTATTTTTTAACAGCTGAATAACATTCCATTATATAAAGGTACCACATTTTAATTACACATTCACCCACTGATACAGATCTAGTGTTTCTAATTTCATGCTATTATGAATAGAGCAGTAATGAGCATGAATGAACAAGTGTCTGTAGTAGAGTGGAGAGTTCTTTGGGTATCTCCCCCAGAGTACTATAGTTGGATCTTGAAGTATATCTATTCCCAGCTGCACAAGTTTGCACTTCCACCAGCAATGGGTGAGTGTTCTTCTTACCCCACACCCTTGCCAGTATGAGCTGTCATTTGTTTCATTGATCTTGACCAATATGACCAAGATAAAATCCCAAAGTAGTTTTGATTTGCATTTCCCTGATGACTAAGGATGTTGGACTTTCTGTTTCTCATTCATTTGTGTTTTATTTTTTGAGAAATCTTTGTTTAGTTCTGTACCCCATTTTTAAAATGAGTTGTTTTCTTGATATCTAGTTGCTGTTATTGCTGTTGTTGTTGCTGCTGCTGCTGCTCCTCTTCCTCCTCCTCCTCCTCCTCCTCCTCTTCTTCTTCTTCTTCTCCTCCTCCTCCTCTCCCTCCTCCTCCTCCTCTTCTTCCTTCTCCTCCTCCTCCTCTTCTCCTCCTCCTCCTCCTCTTCCTCTTCTTCTTCTTCTCCTCCTCCTCTCCCTCCTCCTCCTCCTCTCCCTCCTCCTCCTCCTCCTCCTCCTCCTTCTTCTTCTTCTTCTTCTTTAAATATTTTAGATATTAACCTTATATCAGATGTGTAACTGGTACATTTCCATTCTCATTCTGCTCTGTCTGGTGGTGTCATACTGCTTTAGTGCTGTGTCTGCCTGCTGTCATGCTCTCAACCATGATGCACATGGACTCACTCTCTGAAACTGTAAGTCCCTATTACTGTTTTCTTCTGTAACTCTCCTTGGTCCTGGTGTCTCTTCACCACATTGGAAAAGCATCTAATGCAGATTCATTTGAAAGATGTGAAATACAGCCAGAGGTAGTGACTCACACCTTTGAACTCAGCACTTGGGAGGCAGATGCAGAGGCAGTCGGATCTCTCTGAGTTCGAGGCCAGCCTGGTCTACAGAGTGAGTTCCAGGACAGCCAGGGCTACACAGAGAAATGCTATCTCAGAAAACCAAAATGGAGAAAAAGTGGGGTGGGGCAGAGGGGTAAGAGATGTGACTGAACTCAAGTCCTGTCTCATTCCTGTATCATGTGATTGGCCAAAAGACCTAAGCAGGTAGAATAACTGAAAGGAAACCAGCAAATACTGAAAGTTGAAGAGAAACACAGATCTCTGTGCCGGGTATCCAGAAGTCAGCAGAAGCTTGAGCCAAATCGGAGGAAACTGATGCTTCTGAAGGAAGGGCCTTAGAAAGGAGTCTCGCAGCAAAGTGAGGGAACAGCTGCCCGAGTGTCACCAGCTGTTGCCCTGAAGTTAGAAACAACTTTTTATACGTCAGAGATCTGCAATGGATCCTCCAGAAGGAAACTACCCACAGGTCTCTGGAAGTTAGAAACTTTGATTTTACAACATTATGAAGTCCATCTGAGCTGGCTAATTTATGTCAACCTGGCACAAGCGAGAGTCATCAGAGAAGAGGAAACCTCAACTAAGAAAATGCCTCTGTAAGATTAGGCTGTAGGCAAGCCTATAGGGCATTTTCTTAAGTATTGATTGGTGGGGTGTGCCTAGACCATTGTGGGTGGGGCCATCCCTGTGCTGGTGGTACTGGTTTCTATAAGAAAGCAGGCTGAGTAAGTCATGAGGAGTAAGTTAGTAAGCAGCATCCCTCCATGACCTCTGCATCAGTGCCTGCCTTCAGGTTCCTTCCATGTTTGAATTCCTGTCCCCACTGCTTTTGATGATGAACTGTTAGTATGGAACTGTGAGTGAAACAGACACTTTCCTCCTAAGTTGGTTTTTGTCATGGTGTTTCATCATAGCAACCCTAACTTAGACAATCATCCAAATCACTCCTTGTGACTTTTGCCACCATTGGTCTCAGGGTATGTATCTTGATCATCTATTTCTTGGATAATTATTTACTATGTTCTAAAGGTATGCAAACTCACATATGTAAATGTATTGATGTTGACACTGGGTAGCCAGAAATGCTGCAATCACTCCAGACTATGAGGAAAATCCACAGAGACAGGAAAAGACACAAGTATATATTGGCCTTGTTCTATACTGAATCTCTCTTTTTTCTCCAGAAGATTTATTTTTTTATATGGTGTGTGTGTGTGTGTGTGTGTGTGTGTGTGTGTGTCTGTCTGTCTGTCTGCTTATAAAAGTCAGAAGAGGGGTTGGGGATTTAGCTCAGTGGTAGAGTACTTGCCTAGCAAGCGCAAGGCCCTGGGTTCAGTCCTCAGCTCTGGGAAAAAAAAAAAAAAAGACAAAAGCCAGAAGAAATTGTCTGTTATTCTGAAGCAGAAGGGTTGTTAGCCACCTGACATGGGTGCTGGGAACCAAACTCAGGTCATCTGGAAGATCAGCAAGCACTGAGGCATTTCTCCTGCCCCTGTACTATCATGAGCATGATCTCCCATTTTATTTATGTAATTTGGAGGGCACTATTGTGGAAAGTTAAGGAAATGAACATTCCAGGAGACAAAGTAACCTGACTAAAGTCACCCAGCTAATCATCAGTGAACCAAGGACTTGAATCTGACTCCCGGGCACATAGACCACAATCTGCAGCCTGCAGAACTCAATTAGATATAAGGTACACAGACACAATCTTAGTAGGCAGTAAAATTCCTGACAAATATTTCTTTTTACTACTTTAACATTACAAACTGTGTGAGTTCCAATTCACCGAGTTCCGAACTTTAAAATCATTTAAGTACATCAGAATTCATGGAATTCCAGGAACAAAACTGGCTCAGAGATGCCCTAGAGCACCACAGGCAATGGTGACTCCATGTGGGTTTCCATATTTCAGCACTTGGCCCAAGTACCTCACACAGGTCTGAAGATGAAGAGGAGATATCTAGGCAAATCTGTCTAATTTCCCTGAACTCTGTGCAGCCCAAGTGCCGCAGCTTGACACATCCATACTACATTACTTTCTTGGGCAATTGCAGCTTTGGCAGAGAGTGAGAAACCCCGCCCTTGACAGGAACCGTATGTGAATGAAAGGCTTCAGGTGCCGGGCTGGCTCCTGACTCCTCTGCAGAAGGAAGTGCCTCCCACTTGCTCTGTGCAGCAATGGTGCAGGTGAGTCACCACATTGCCAGCCAGGCAAGTATTTTAAGAAACATGAAGTGTAAGCAGGAACCAGCAGAGAAAGATGAGGGCTGAAGTGTCGCCATTAGCTCTGAGGGTGTCTTGTTGTCATGGTGCTAGGAAAATCACTTCCATTTAGAGTCCCACTCACCAGCTGTTTTGCTGGAACTTTTGCACGGGAAGCTGGTAGCCACCCCAGCACAGGCGTGGGCCATGGGTGTGCACACACGAACACCTGTAGCAGACACCCACTCCAGAGGCCTTACATCGCTTGTCTGACGCATGACCCTACCCCATGTGACATAATCGGAAGCTTTGGAGTGGAGTCAGCAACAAGAAGAACCCACCTCAACCTCTGTTTCCCATCTGGCAGTGTGCTCTGGAATACCACCATTGCCCATCCTTTGAAACATTATTTCAAGGCTCGGGCCTTAGGACAATGGTTCTCAGCCTTCCCAATGCTGAGACCCTTTAATACAGTTCCTCATGTTGTGATGATGCACCAACCATAAAATTATTGTCGTTGCTACTTCGTAACTGTAGTTTTGCTACTGTTTTGAATCATAATGTAAATAACTGATATGCAGGTGGACCCCTGTGAAAGAGTTGTTTGACCCCAAAGGAGTCACGACCCACAAGTTGAGAACCATACTGCCTTAGACCTTTGTAAGGGCAGATTACCTCAGATTCAGCCAGGCGGGGAATAAGGGTGGGATGAGGAAAAGTTTCCCCCAAAAGTAACACTGGGATTTCTTCTTCTTCTTTTTTTTCATTTTGACTAAGTTTTATTTCTCCTTCAAATACTAGTAATATTTCAACAATATTTCAAGAGAAATTGTTTCACACATGTACTCTAAATAACAAAAAGATAAGAGTAACTTGTCTTCCCAACATGAAAACACAATTTGACATGATTAAAACTTTGTTAAAAAAAAACAAAAAACAAAAAATTTTGTTGACCATCACCAGAATTCTTTATTAGATATTTGCTTTATTTGCATTTAAAATGTTATCCCTTTTCCTTATTATCCCTCTGAAAACCCCCTATACCATGCCCCCTCCCCCTGTTTGCCAACCCCCCCACCCCACTTTCCTGACCTGGCATTTTCCTACACCAGGGCATCGAATCTTCACAGGATCAATGGCCTCTCCTCTCATTGATGTCTGAAAAGGCCATTCTCTACTACATATGTAGCTGGAGCCATGAATTCCTCCATGTGTAGTCTTTGGTTGGTAGTTTAGTCCTTGGGAGCTCTGGGGGTATGATTGGTATAATTATTGTTCCTCCCATGGGACTGCAAATCTCTTCAGCTCCTTGGGTCCTTTCTCTAGCTCCTCTATTGGGGTCCCTATGCTCAGTCCATTGGTTGGCTGTGAGCCATGGGTATTTTGATCTCCCTCCTAAGAAGGACCAAAATATCCTCACTTTGGTCTTCCTTCTTGAGCTTCATGTGGTCTGTGAATTATATCTTCAGTATTTGAAGCTTTTGGGCTAATATCCACTTATCAGTGAGTGCATACCATATCCCTCTTTTGTGACTGGGTTACCTCACTCAGGATGATATTTTCTAGTTCCATCCATTTCCCTAAGAATTTCATGAATTCATTGTTTTTAATAACTGAGTAGTATTCCATTGTGTAAATGTACCACATTTTCTGTATCCATTCCTCTGTTGGGGGACATCTGGGTTCTTTCCAGCTTCTGGCTATTATAAAGAAGGCTGCTATGAACATAGTGGAGCATGTGTCCTTATTACATGTTGGAGCATCTTCTGGGTATATGCCCAGGAGTGGTATATAGCCATTTGATATTCCTCAAGTAAAAATTCTTTGTTTAGCTCTGTACCCCATTTTTTAATAGGGTTATTTGGTTCTCTGGAATCTAACTTCTTGAGTTCTTTGTATATATTGGATATTAGCCCTCTATTGGATGTGGGATTGGTAAAGATCTTTTCCCAATCTGTTGGTTGCTGTTTTGTCCTATTGACAGTGTCCTTTGCCTTACAGAAGCTTTGAAATTTTTTGAGGTCTCATTTGTCAATTCTAATGGAAGACCCAGAAATGAACCCACACATCTATGGTCACTTTATCTTTGACAACGGAGCTAAAATCATCTGGTGGCAAAAAAAGACAGCATTTTCAACAAATGGTGCTGGTTCAACTGGCAGTCAACATGTAGAAGAATGCAAGTTGATCCTTTCTTATCTCCCATTACAAAGCTCAAGTCCAAGTGGATCAAGGACCTCCACATAAAACTAGATACACTGAATATAACAGAAGAGAAATTGGGGAAGAGCCTGGAGCACATGGGCACAGGGGAAAATTTCCTGAACAGAACACTGATAGTTTATGCTAGGACTTCTTGTCGGCCTCCATTCCATAGCGTGCTGCTAGGAAGACAACTCCCAGAGGCCTTTCTTGGTATCCACAACTGCACTGCCCTGAAGGGAAGGGGCAGATGCTGACTGCTACCCGGAGGCTGGCTTTTTGTGTTACTGTTTCTTCTGTCAAAGTCTTATTAGACAAAAGGTACCTGTGGCTTCATGAGGGTAAACTGGGATCCTCACTCAGACTTTACACAGTCTGGGTTCCACTTGTCTCTCAGTGGCTCTTACTTGGAGGCTACAGTGGCTACAGAATAAAGGAGAGTGTCTGCTATCGGCAGCCATCCCTTAACATTCCTCAATTAAACAAAACCTTCATTTTCATGTAAAAGCAAGCAGGGTCCTGCTGTCCTCTCTCCCAGATTATGGCATACATGTTTAGAGCTGGTGGATTTTTTTGAGGGCTCAAATGGTTTGACTCTAAGTGGTCCAAGGCCTCGTTTTCAAAACAATGAGGCAGACACAAGCTGGCAAGCATGTGGCACCATCCAGTGAGAATGACAATTCATTTAGTTTCTAAAAACAGTGCTATAGGCACCACCTCAAGTCCCATTTATACACTGAAGGACTAATTTCTAGTACCTCAGAACATGACAGCATTTGGAGTTAGGAACTTTAAAGGGGTAATTAAGTTAGAAAATCAGAGAATAGGTGTAGGGGAAAATATTTAAAAAGGACCACCCTGCCAACTCTCCTGCCCCACCAAGCTTCAGCACCAAGTCCTGGCCAGTCCCACTCAGCATGGTTCTAGTCGCTGCCACTGAGCTAATCTCTCCCTCCAGCAGGGTCCCATACTCCCAGGTCCCATACTCCCACCCTTCTCCTACTCCTTCCAAATACCCAGTAAAGCATGACTCTTAATCTTAAATAGTTAACCAATTGTATTTATGTATATTAAACTCACAATTACATGGTGCCAATTTACAATGATAAAAGTCTTATCCCAATTTCCAACCTTTAGGTAATCTAACGTCTGATTCCATCTTGATACATGTCTCCTCCTCCCGTTCTCATGTGTGCATCTGCCTTCTCTCCCTTGTACATCTGCTTTCAGGTCTCCCAACCCTTAGCTCCGCCTCCTCTTTCCTCTCCAATCACAGGCCTCTCTCTGCCTCAATGTCATTGGATAGGAAATATCTTGCAACAAATACGTGTGAATTCAACATGACTGGTGTATTTTGAGAACAGAGAACAAAGGAGAGAGTGTTGAAGAAAAATAAAATAAAATAAAATGAAAAACTGGTCCTGCCATTGGCTGGGTCTTGGCTCTCTACTCCCAGAACTGCAGGACAGTATGTTTTTGTTGTTTTTCAGCCACTTAGTTTGTAGTACTCACTGCACCAGCCATTGCAGCCTAACACAACCTAGGAACACCGTATCATTCAACAACCACCTCAGCAGGCAGAGCTTGCTTCACTGTAGTGCGCATACAAGGCTAGCTTGTGAACCCTGAGATTTAAGCCTCAGACCAGGAATCATAGAAGCAGAATCACACATGACAAGCATGGCTTCTAAGATTGGCCATTCATTCCAGAACATTCTTCAGTGCCTCACAACCTTGGAGACTTTAGACCAGAGAGTTATGATTGTGATTATTTTTAAGATTTAATTATTTATTTTATGTATGTGAGTACACTGTTACTGTCTTCAGACCACCAGAAGAGGGTATCAGATCCCATTAGAGATGGTTGTGAGCTACCATGTGATTTCTGGGAATTGAACTCAGGACCTCTGGAAGAGCAGTCAGTGCCTTTAACCTCTGAGCCATCTCTCCAGCCCTATGACTGTGATTTTAACAAACATATACATGGTTCTTGTGTGCCAGGATGTATTCTGAGATGGCACGTATTCTTCCCCGTAGCACTGATTGTAGGAAGTGGGGAAAGCTCTGATAGAGTGAAGTCCAGAGTGGATGTGTATTTTGACATGAATACGGCCTGCTAAGGACTCCAAGACCAGTTGGTCCATGGTAAATTGACAAAGCCATTCATTACCCATAAGGGTCAGGCACAGATTGATGGCAAAGTTTTTCTTAAGAGTCTGAATAAAGGCCAAGAAATGATGGCTCATGCTTTTAATTCCAGCACTTGGGAGGCAGAGGTAGGTGGATCTCTGAGTTCAAAGCCAATCTGGTCTATAGAGTAAGTTCCAGGACAGCCAGAGCTATCCAGAGAAACTCTGTCTCAAAACAAACAGCTGTTACTCCCTATTACAGAGACAGCTACATCTTCTTGTGCAATACCAACCTCCACCTGTAGGAACAATGGTGAAGGTTGGTGTGAACGTATTTGGTTGTATTGGACACCTGGTTACCAGGACTTCCTTATCCTCTGCATCTGGCAAAGTGGACATGGTTGCCATCAGTGACCCTTTCATTGACCTCAACTACATTGTCTACATGTTCCAGTATAACTCTATCTATAGCAAGTTCAACGACACAGGCAAAGCTGAGAATGCAAAGCTTGTCATCAGTGGGAAGCCCATAACTGTCTTTTATTTATTCATTCATTCATTCATTCATTCATTTATGTAAGTATACTGTAGCTTTCTTCAGACACTTTTTCTTCTCTCTCTGGCCCTGCTCACTCCGGCACAAAGATTTATTTGTTTATTATAGGTAAGTACACTGAAGCTATCTTCAGACACCCCAGAAGAGGACATCAGATCTCATTACGGATGGTTGTGAGCCCCCATGTGGTTGCTGAGATTTGAACTCAGTACCTTCGGAAGAGCAGTCAGTGCTCTTAACTGCTGAGCCATCTCTCCAACCCCCATCACTGTCTTCTAGGAGCGAGATCCCACTCACATCAAATGGGGTGATGTTGGTACTGAGCATGACATGGAATCTACTAGTATCTTCACCACCCTGGAGAAGGCCAGGACCCACTAGAAGGTCACAAGGGTCATCATCTCCACCTCTTCTGCTGATGCACCATCTTTTGTGATGGATGCAAACCACGAGAAATATGACAGCTAACTCGTTTGTCAGTAATGCATCCTCCACCACCAACTGCTTAGCCCCCCTGGCCAAGGTCATCCAAGACAATTTTGTCATTGTGGAAGGACTCATGACCACAGTCCATGCCATCACTGCCACTCAGAAGACTGTGGATGACTCTGGGAAGCTGTGACATGATGGCCACAAGGCTGCTCAGAACATCATCCCTGCATCCACTGGTGCTGCCAAGGCTGTGGGCAAGGTCATCCCAGAGCTGAATGGGAAGCTCACTGTCAAGGTCTTCCTTGTTCCTACCCCCAATGTATCCATTGTGGATCTGACATGCTGCCTGGAGAAACCTGCCAAGTATGATAACATCAAGAAAATGGTGAAGCAGGCATCCTAGGGCCCACTAAAGGGCATCCTGGGTTCCACTGAAGATCAGGTTGTCTCCTGAGAATTCAACAGTATCTTCCACTCCTCTACCTTTGATGCTGGGGCTGGCATTGCTCTCAATGACAACTTTGTAAAGCTCATTTCCTGGTATGACAATGAATACGGCTATAGCAACAGGGTGGTGGACCTCATGCCCTACATGGTCTCCAAGGAGTAAGGAGCCCTGGACAGACGGGTGGTGGTGGCACACGCCTTTAATTCCGGGACTTGGGAGGCAGAGGCAGGCAGATTTCTGAGTTTGAGACCAGTCTGGTCTACAGAGTGAGTTCCAGGACAGCCAGGGCTACACAGAGAAACCCAGTCCCGAAAAACCAAAAAAAAAAAAAAAAGAAACAAACAAACAAACAAACCCTGGGCCACCCGCCCCAGTAAGGACACTGAGAACGAGAGAGGCCCTCAGTGACTGGGGAGTCCCTGTACCAACTCAGCCCCCAACACTGAACATCTTCCTCAAGGTTTCCATCCCAGACCTCCATAATCATGGGAAGGGCCGAGGGAGCCCTACTCTTTTGTACCATCAATAAAGCTTGCTGCACCCTCCCCACCCCCAACAAAACCAAACCAAAAAAAAAAAAAAAAAACAACCAACAAATAAACAAATAAAAAGGTCTGAATGAGTGCTTAGGAATGATTGATCGGTGTGAGCAATTGTGGCTTCCTCTTCCTGGATGTTTACAGCCTGAGACTCCTCACCCTCAGCGACCTCCTACTGGAACTAGCTAACCCCTCCCCTGTGCTGTACCTAACAAACACAGTGAGGTTTCATGATGCAGCTTTTAGAGAACTTCATGGCTCCCAACTTCAGTATTCTTGTACGTTTGTATCTGTCATTTCTTGATTTCCTTGTGATCCAGGCAGAGTTCCAGGATTCAAACTGCACATTTCATGGTGGTAATACACGTGCTGAAGAATCCACAGTCCTAGGGGCCAGTCAGGCATGGCAGAATTTGGGGATCTGAAAAAAAAAGTTAAAGAACGTGCATATCACTGGCTACATGACACCCTATAGCATCTGCAGCCACATCCTGTATTCAGACAGATGGCCATTTCCCTAAATGTATATATGTTGCCGAAATAGAATGTGGGAAGCCTATGTCAATTTAGGAATGACCTTTGTATGAAGTGTGCTCATTTCAGGACATATTTTGCTCCCAAATAAGTTATAAGTACATTTTTTTTTTCTTATTGGTACTCAGATCTCTTGAGGTTATGAAACTGTAAACCTGCATCATCTTCATCTTGGAGATGAAGAAACTGAGAGGAAAAACTTGCCACATTTGTTAACCTCTAGGAAAGACAAGGCTATGCTACTAACCCCCAGTGAGGCTCTGGAATCCAGGGACCCATGGAGCGATGGCTAGTCTCAGTTGTCAACTATAGTTGTGACTATATCTGGATTGAGCTACAATCCAGAAATGGAGGGCACACCTGTAAAAAGTTTTCTGCTTCGTTGGAAGTACTTCTAGTCTGGACCTTTGAGGCAGGAAGCCACACCTTTGATCTGGATCTTGAGGCTGGAAGACATCAGCCTTCACTTTGGATCTTGAGATGGGAAGATATACCTTTAATATGGGCCATACCTTCTGCTGGAAGTATACATAAGACCACAGAAAAAAGGAAGCTTTTGCTTTTTACCTGCTTGCCCTTGCCTTGCTAGCACATCCGTTCATTCACATCATTTCACTGAATAAATAAAAAGCTGACCTAAGAAAGCTCCCAAAGGCTGTTGATTTTACTACTCATAAACCAAGGTGTGACTAGGCCTGGTCCAGGGAAACAAGTCAAAATACTTAAAAATGTCTCTAGCCTTAGTGGGAGGAGTCCCTATTTCAGAGCTAGTTTGGAGCTGTGAGCCTCTGCCCTTACAGTTTGACCTCACCAACACAGAAGTGAGTCGCTGTGTGGGTGATCATGTCCCCAACCCCCATCTGTGGCGCCTTAAAAGGCTGAGTATTCACAGGACAGCCCCATCTGTGGCTGGCCATGTGGCAATGCTCTCAGGCCTCTCTCACTTCCCGTCAGCCCCTCAGCCTTTGCTCAGGAATTTGCTCCCAGCTCCATTTCTGGAAGTGTTTCTTCACTAAGCCCAGGGACCATCAGCTGACATTTGTTTAAGGTTTTCATCCTTGCTCCTTGTTCCTCACTACTCACAATTTTTGAAGTGTGCTTTCTCCTGCCAGTGGACGCAGCCAGCAGGAGTCTGTTAAGTATAGAACTCACTGAAGGGCAGAGAGTTTTACTTAGAGAATCTCACACTTGATTATTCTTTCCCTCTGTTTTGTTTTTTTGTTTGTTTTCTGAGACAGGGTTTCTCTGTAGACCTGGCTGTCCTGAACTCAAGAGATCTACCTGCTTCTGCCTCCCAAGTGCTGGGATTAAAGGCGTGCACCACCACTGCCTGGCGATTATTCTTTCCCTTGTCAACATTATATATATATATATATATATATACACACACACACACACACACACACACACACACACACAATCCAAGGGAAATGTCTAAATGAATGGAGCTGTTTGGGAATAGAAGCTACATTTCATTCCCTTTTGAATTCTCAGTGTTTAGCCCCACATCTGGCACAGGGTAGCATCCAATAAAATTCCTTGTTGAATGAATGAACATTAGTTTTCTTTTTTTTTTTTTTACAGAGAGGTGCTCTGTTAAGTGTGATGCCAATGCATCACAGTCACACATGAGGCTAAAGGACACTTACATTTCCCAATGGCTCTCATGAGACATGTCTAAGGAAAAGTCCCTAGATCCAGGATGCAGAAGATACAAACTCCAGATCTTTTTGGACCACTACCTCTCTTTAGCCTCTCTGTATTGTCTGCAATGCCTACCTCGGTGAATGGCTTCAAGATGTTGCCAAGGCAGCAACTGAGGATGTAGCGTGGTGGTAGAGAGTTTACCAGGCTTGAGGTCCTGAGCTGCATTCTCAGCATTGCAAGGAATTTTTAAAAGGAGAAGACACTGCAAGCAAAGGTTTCAGAGAACGTGCTGAAGCCCTTATTTCTGTTATTTATAGATAGTAGTACTCAACTGGAGTTAAGAAGTTCCATGAGTCATATTGACTATCCCAATATCTTTTATTCTACATGAACTCAAAGATGAGAACCACATTTTCTTCCTACTACAGCTAAAGATATATCCAACCTGGTGAAGTCCTGGCCTCTCTGGAACATAACTTTCTGCTAGGTTAGAAAACCTATTCTGTGCATTGGTGGTGGGTAAAATGTTATGTCACAGAAGACTGGTTGAAGAATGGTTGTTCTAGAGATAGTTCCTGTGCATAAAATATGCTAAGAAATATGAGGTTTTCATATTCAGAGGTCTATGCCCTTCACTACATCCTTAAACCAAAGAAACCTCAGACCCCAGGACAGGCCTAGAGCGAGAGGACATGCTGTGGGCAGCCTGGCAGTGGCCAGCAGAGCTCAGAATTCCTCCATTCCCTCACCTCCCAGTTGAGACAGCAGCAGGTAGGTCCTTTGCTTTCCCCACGTCCTGGTGCGGATGCTGTTGCTAAGGTAACTGGGTGAGCAGATACAGAAGGAACCTGTGGATCTCTCTACTTACATGTCCAGACAGTTTTCCATCTTAGCTAGAAAGTCTTATTCAATCGCATTGATCTATATGAAGTAGTGTGCTGGGGCCTAAAGAGAGAAGTCTGGCCTGTGGGACAACTCAGATTCCCTGGAAATTCTTCCAGCGTAGGTTTCTAGACAATGTGATGAAGAAGGAAGCAGAGAATGAGGATCTGAAATTACATACGGATGCTAATTGTCAGTGTGTACTGTGGCTAGGATTGCCTAAGGCCCAGTTTCTAGATGCAAGCCCTTGGTTTGCCTGGAACATCATAAAATGAGGGGGTTGGTGTCAACTCTATATTCTGAGTCAGTCTGTGTTTTGTGCTGATCCCCAAGATGGGCCCCTCTAAAGTTTGAGCAAATCCTTTCACTGGGAGCTATGTCCCCATATCTGAGCTCCTCTTGCTTCTGGGATACATTAGAAAGCATCACCAGCAACTTTCTTACTCTTTATTCTTGAACTTCCCTTAGAAGATCCACAGAATAGGTCTCAAAGGACAAAGGAAAGGTTGCACTTAGTGATGCAGTTTATCTGCACTGACAATCCAGAAGAGGGGGCAGGGCATAGAGAGGGGATGAAATTCATTCTAAGTTACAGAAAAGGAAGAAAGGAGTCAGTGAGAGTGTTCAGTGGATGATGGCACTTGAGGTCAAAGCAACCTCTTGATTTCAGGCTGAAATCAAATTTGACAATCTGATTTTAACCCTTGGGACCTGAGGGTCTAGGACTGGTCCAGTGCTCGAATGAGATGAAGAGATCTAACAGTAAGGCCACAGCAGGCAGCTCTTCTGTAGGCCACAGAACGGAGAGATGGGTGACCCAGTCCGTAGCTATATCGGCCTGAATGCATCTGGTCTTGTTGGACCTTGGAAACTGAGCAGGATGAGATTTGGCTGGTGCGTGGATGGCAGAGAAGAGAAGAGAATCATCTACTGAGCAGCAGATCACAAGCCACATCACAAGGTCATACTTCCACTTCCAGCCTGACGCAACAGTGACCTTCTCCAAAAGCCCCGCCTGGATTAGAAATAACACACTCCTCTCCACCCTCCAGAATGTTGCCTCTACCTCTCCATGCAGTTAGCACATGTTCATCATGTAGTCAGCTTTTGAATAACTTGTCTTATACAAATATTAGTATGTCTGACTGAAGGAAAATTTAGAAACATAGATTAAAAGATAAGCCACCCATAGATCTGCCACCTAAAATATTAACTTAGCATTTGCAGGTGTTGGCAGAATTTCAATTCATGGTGAGTTGGTTTTCTCCGCTCCTGAATCTAGCTCTTTAGAATCCATATCCAATACATACAAAATATAAAAGGAGAAGGGAAACCATTTGGAAGGAAAACAGAGAAAAGCAGAAGGAAAAAGAGGAGTTAACAGTAGGATGAATGTGAGCAACGTCCAATTAGATACAAGTGTGGAGATACCATGATGAAATCCATTATTTTATATGCCAAGTTTAAATCTCACAGCTCCTCCACATTTACCTCACATCAAAGGCTCCATTAATGTAGCTTACACAAGCAGACAGAGAAAGAAAGAAAGAACCAGATGAATGAGTTACCATAAGTTCGGAGAAAAAAAATCCTCTTGTCAAAAGTTGCTGTTGAGGAAGAAATGGGAAGAGGAAATAGGAAGAAGGCACATGCAACCCCCCCCATCTCTTCCTTGGTTCTCTCTACCCCCACAAGGCAGAATTGATGCCAGAAGAGAGTAGTGGGTCGTGCATAGGCCAGACCTGGCCAATGACCATTAATGGAAATTTGGAGACTGGAGGCCTTTTCCTCTGTACAACTTGGAAATGTCAGCTGTGACTTAGGGAAAGAGGATTCATGGAAACAACCAAGCCAGGGTCACCACATGCGTGCAATATTTTAGGCCCAGCAAGCAATCTGGCAAGTTCAAAACCTCTGGTGAATGGGCTCCAGGAAATCTGATTTGAGCAGTATACCGTGGATGCAAGAGAACATCCCCACGACTCACTCCTCGCTGAGTTAAAGATTATCATTGATTTATCTGATGCAGAAACAGCAGGAGTCCACATGATGCCTTGGAAAAGAGCCTGGGAAAAGACAGAGAATTAGACAATCTTTATTATTAATTCCAATACCACACTTCCCTATGGGTCTGTGCAGTAAATCACCGGCTCTCTTTATGGGAATTTCTCCCTGGTTAAAGGGAGTTGACAATTTTCCATGGAGTCTATCTACATAGGCAGTTATAAAGACAACTTGAGAAAAAATGTTAATTAATTACACCCAAGTCAAAAACATCTAGGAGATATGAGAGATGCAAAAGATCTAGAAAACCACTATATTTCATGCCCTGAACAACAGATATTTATTGAGGCCCTTCCATGTGCTGAATACATGCCTGCTGGGCACTGGGTTCTGCTGAACATTACAGTTAGGGCCTTTTGCAAAGTGAAAAAGATTAATCTGGGAAAGGTTATTATAAATTTGTATCACTCGGGCGGCGGTGGCGCACGCCTTTAATCCCAGCACTTGGGAGGCAGAGGCAGGAGGATTTCTGAGTTTGAGGCCAGCCTGGTCTACAAAGTGAGTTCCAGGACAGCCAGGGCTACACAGAGAAACCCTGTCTTGAAAAACCAAAAAAAAAAAATTTGTATCACATTGTGTCTGTGTGTGTGTGCATGAGTGCTGTGCTTGTGTGTGTGTGCATGTGTGTGTGCGTGTACAGTGCATACAGGAGGTGTAGAAGTAAGTGGGAGATCATTTACCTTCCCAAATGAGAACCTCTTGAGAAAGGCTAGTGTATGCAAAACCAGAGATTCTTCTATCTTGGGTCCCTGCTTGTTCACTCTGGCCCCCAGAGAAGGCCTGGTCTAGTAGCTGGTCACAAGCCCAGGGCCAACAAAGATGAGCAGAAAAGCAAGTCCTGGTCCTTCAGCAGGGCTTAGCTTCTGACCTTTTCAGTTGGGAAGGAGCATCAGGATGCGATTCTTGAGTCTTGAAGACAGAAATTCAAGCCTGACCTCTTAGAAGCTATATAAGCTTGGACATAATTCTCAGCTTCTCTGAGACTTCATTTTCTTCCTTCACTAAATGAAGGCGAAGCCTGTGGTGCAGCGCGGTTTAATGCAGGCAACGCCTACCCTGCAGAGAGGTTCAATTAGATACCATATGCACAAAGGAAAAATGTCTGCTATGCAGTAGTAGCTCAATCAATAATAGCCATGGTTATGGTGCAAACTAAATCCCATCTACAAAGTGGAATCATGATTTTGTTTTTTAATTCATTATATTTACTAACAATCTATTCTAGGAAAGAAAATTGATAAGTAGTGAGAATGCCTCTATTCCTCTACCCCCAGATTCCTTCTCCCACCCCTCCAAAGACTGAGGAATCTAGTCAAGGAGTAAATAAACCCACTACAAGAAACACTCTCCAGCAACTCTAGCAGCTGAGATATAACCATTAAGAGATAAAGTTATCCCCAGTGTCTGCTACTTTGGAGATAAAAGCAGTGTGTTCCCAGGGCTCCAGCCCAGGTGGCCACTCATAGGCCTGTTCCCACACCCTCTTCCTTCTCTCCCTTCCACAACGTGCACTCTTCTGTTTGCACAGGTATTTTAAATTTCCTGAGATCTACAGAAAAGCCAGAGCATCCTTAGGTTATCTGTCCCTGGGCCTGCCAGGCTGCTTGCTGGGTTCTGACCTCGCCTCTGGCGTCAGCCTTATCAGGTGTGGACAGAATTGGTTCCATCGGTTTCCCTATTCTGGGAGCTCCAAGCCCAGATCCCCACTCCCCACCCCCCACCATACACACACACCCTGACTTTTTCCTCTGTGGTGGCAGAGGGCCAGGCACCTCTGAGACCTAACATGGTGGTCATTTTCCAAATGAGGAATGACCACAGTGGTCTGAAAGCCAAGCCATGAGGCCCAGGGGAGGGGAGGAAGGGTGAGGTTCAAATGACTGTTGACACAGAACAGGGCACATGCCAAACTAAGCCTGGCGGCAGAAAGGGTAGAGACTTTGTAGGGACAAACTCCACTGAACCTAGATCTACACAGGATGCTAGTGAAGGGAAGAGCATGAAGACTACAGACCCTACTCAGCCCAATCTAAAGAAAAGTGACTCTAAAAATTGGGACCCTTCCCCCCAAAAGTAACCAGGTGGTGGTGCTACACACCTTTAATTCCAGCACTTGGGAGGCAGAGGCAGGTAGATCTCAATGGGTTCAAGGCTAGCCTCATCTACAGATTGAGTTCCAGGATAGTCAGAGTTATACAAAGAAACACTATCTAGATCCCCTTCACTTCCCCCCCCAAAAAAAAGTGGAACTAGAGCAGGAAGGGGTAGACCTCACTAGGAAGCAAAGAAGCAGACAGGTACCTTCGCTGGGTACCTGGGCACTGGTAGGAGCTGTGGTATGTCAACTTCAATCCATACCTCCAAGGGGCATCTCCTTTGTTCTGCAGCTTGGATCTGTTTAGGTTTGTCAGCTTGAGTTGCCTACAGGGTTAATGGCCTAAGGTGGGTGTGGCAATTATTAAATTAGAGCTCATTCCATAAAGTCCCCTTTGTCCTGCTGAGGTCAGCTCCAGCCGCTTGTTCGTTTGCACAAGGACCTTTGCCTTTATTGGACTTGTCAGTGTCTGTAAGTGACACATAATTCCTGTGACCTGCCTCCTGAGTCACTGCTCTCTGAAGTCGGAAGGCAGTGTTTCACACTGGAGTGCCTGGGAGAGACAGGGATTAGACGACCCCACAGTGGACAGAGAGCCAGAGAGCTGGCAGGTACCTGTGGCCCTGGCCTCAGCCCTGAGTGAAACAGGCATTAACCCTGTAGGCAGTCCCACAAGGGCTTTCTTTTACCAGGGAATATAGCTGTGTCCGGCAGGCAAAGGCATAAGTCAGAGTACTATGGGAAGAGGTAGGCAGACAGCTATGACCCCGGAAGAAAGACACTCAAGTAAAGAAGTACTGCCTTCCCTACCAGGAAATGTTTTGCTCTGCCTTGCTATACTTACAATCCCTTGTGAGAGCCACAGCTGGGGATTCATCCTTCAGAATTCCACATGTGTGTGTTGAATAATGGATCACAAGGTTGTTTATCACCTTGCTCCACGCAATGACAGAAGATTGGAAACAGTCTAAACGCCTGTCAGTTAGGACTAATTAAATAATTTATGGTCACTGCATAGAGTGGCATACAGAAGCAATCTCCACCCAGCACATGTTGCTATCTCAAACAAATGCACTTAGGTTTGGGATTTATGTATTATCATTTCTTTTTTAATAAAAAAGGTTTGGGGAAAGTAGAAGAAAGAGGGGAGAGAGAGAGAGAGAGAGACACAGAGAGAGACACAGAGACAGGCAGAGACAGAGAAAGAATATATATATACATAGTGTGTGTGTGTGTGTGTGTGTGTGTGTGTGTGTGTGTAAAATTCCTACAGCCAAGTCCAAGGTGAAGATGCAGAAATGACTCCATTTTTTAATTGGTGAGATATAAAATATTATCTTTTTGAAGACAAGGGTGGAGATAAAGGGGTCAACAATTCTCTTTTTAACTTTTTGTACCTTTACAATTCAAGTTATACCAATATTTATACAATATCTACCCAACAAGAAAGAATGCTCAGCCCGATGTTAGAGTTGGGGGGTGGGGTACTATATTCCAACTCACACCCAAAAGAGCAGTTCACAATATTACTTTCTCCAGACTGCGTTCCTGTGGGTTTGCTGGGGTGGCTAGAGCCTCCCTCTGGGTTCCACATGCCTCATATGGCAACAGACACGCTCTAGGAGTCAAACAAGCAAATCTATGAGGCAAACACCTTAAAACACTATTGTGTGATGCTTGTCAAAGTCCCTTTGGTCAAAGAAATTCCTGTATTCTTCAAGTCCAAGGTGAAGGTGATTCCACTTTTTAATTGAGGGCGTTATGTGAATATTGTCTTTTTGTAAGAAAAGGATAGGGATAGAGGGGATGGTATTTTTTTTTCTTTGTAATTTTTTGTACCTTTGTAATTCAAGTTATATAAATATTAATTGTTAGATAATAACTAAAATTTTAAGAATAAAAACAGATTCCCTGACAATAACTTTAAAATCAGTCATTGAAAGAGATGTATGGGGTAAAGGGGAGATGTAAATATAAATAAGACAGGTCATGAACTGGCAAGTGTCAATGCCAGGTGATAAACACAGGAGGGTCCTTATTCTCCTAAGTTTTCTCTGAAGGAGAAAGTTCAACTTTCCTGCAAGCAGAGTGTTTTAAATAATAAAGCGAATGGGACTAAGAGCAAACGCTTGCACACACTGGGGCTTCCTTACATGCTAAGTGGGTTTCCTACACTGCTTTCTTCCTCTGGCCAGGACCCTTTGGCCTAGTCATCAACCTTTCTGAGAGAGCTGATTCCAAGGCGTCTATAGATGGGGTCATAAGCACAAAAAGGCTGAACCTTGAAGAATTGTCTGGGAGCTGGAAAGAAGGGAGTCTGGAAAGCTGTGTGCGCAGTGTGGATAGCACCGGTGGCTGAGAAATCTGAGGCTGGGGATGGTGGTGGCAGCAGAGGAGAAGCAAAATACTTGATCATTTCACAACATTCAAGGAGCTTTGAAGGCTGGGGAAAAAAAGAAGTGAATCCTTCCAAAGATTCCGGATGAAAAGTACAGGCAACACAGGCACATCTGAAGTGACACAACTCAAAAGGAAACAAAGTCAACAGTCACAATATACACAGGCACAATATACACAGGCACATCTGAAGTGATACAACTC
This sequence comes from Tokudaia tokunoshimensis, assembly GCA_036184795.1. Classification (NCBI taxonomy): domain Eukaryota; kingdom Metazoa; phylum Chordata; class Mammalia; order Rodentia; family Muridae; genus Tokudaia; species Tokudaia tokunoshimensis. The sequence continues at coordinate 93,758,277 of BTHU01000003.1, read as the reverse complement.
AAAAGGAAACAAAGTATACAGTCACAATGTACACAGGCATGTCTAAAGTGACACAACTCAAAAGGAAGGGACATTTTCTTCCCCCTCCCCTACTACTGTGTGTTAGCCACCATGTACCCAGGGCAGGCCTGGCTCTGAGAAGGCTTGATCTCGGGACAACTCAGGGAATGCTGAGAACTCCAGGTGAGCTCTGCTGCAGGAATGTGGGGAATCTATCATTATTACTGTTATTATTATTATTATTATTATTTCATTTATTTGTCCATTTCTGGGGAAGGACATGAGTGCCACTACACTCACATGGAGGTTGGAGGATAACTGGTAGGATTTGTAGCTTTCATTCTACCACGTAGGTCCAAGGGATCAACTCAGTCCTTCCAACTTGGAGGATATACCCTCTGAGACATCTCTCTGGCTTGGAAATATTTTCTAATTGCCAAGTGACTAGGACTCCATGCTAATGCAGGAACTTTTCCCTCAGTTCCAAAGGCAGAGCTTTTGGAAGTCTTTCACAGGTGGCCCTGTGGCCCTGGCTGTATGCATCTGTGAGTACTCCTGTGCCTGCTTCTGGGAAGATTCATAGACAGTTATGTGAAGGAAGAGACCAGGGCACTTTCTACGGATCCAGCTATGTCATCTCATCTCCACTGAAGTCCAAATTAGGTGCCCTCTTCCCATCAAGTCCAATGACCATCTAAATGAAGAATTATTGCCAAATCTACACAGTATAAACATGTTTATTACTAATAAAAAAATTAAAGAAATCATTCCTAAGGTTTTAATTTTTTCAGTGTGTATGGCTGTGTGTGTGTGTGTGCACCTGTGCTTTTGAGGGTGTTGCACCCCTGCATGTGCATGTCAAGGACAGAGCGGGACATCAGTTTTCTTGTTCCTGACTTTTTCATTCCTTGAGACAGAGCCTTTCCCGGAACCGGAAGCTAGAGTTTTCAGGTAGGCTGGCTGGCCATTGAGCTCTGGGGATCTCCTTGTTTCCACCTCACAATGTTGGGGTCCTGACTTTTTACATGGGTGCTGAGGATTTTTTTTTAAGATTTATTTATTTTATATATATGAGTACACTGTAGTTGTCTTCAGACACACCAGAAGAGGGCATCAGATCATACAGATGGTTGTGAGCCACCATGTGGTTGGTGGGAATTGAACTCAGGACCTTTGGAAGAGCAGTCAGTGCTCTTAACCACTGAGCCATCTCTCCAGCCCCGGTGCTGAGGATTTGAACTCAGGTCCTCAAGCTGGTAAAGCAATCACTCTTACCCACTGAGCCATCTCATCTCCCCAGCCCTGAAGTACTGAAGAGGAATGCATCTCTATCACAGTTTGTAGACCCAGGAACACAGCAGCACAAATATTATAGCGATGCCTTTCTTAAAAGAACCTTTGTCTTTTACTAACAACTATTAAATATCTACATATAAAATTTTATGATATTTTCTGAGAAATAACTCACAGATGGTGGACAGTACAGAAAAAGCAAGGTAGGCACATGCCTTAATTAGGGTTTCTATGGCTGTGAAGAGACACCATGACCATGGTAACTCTTCTAAAGGAAAATGTCTAATTGGCACTTGTTTACAGTTCAGAGGTTCAGTCCATTGTCCCTGTGGAGGAAATTATGGCATGCAGACAGACATAATGCAAGAAAGGTAACTGAAAGGACTACATCAATACTGACAGGAAGCAGGAAGTGAACTGGTTTGAGCTTCCTAGATCTCAAAGCCTGCCTCCACAGTGACACACTACCTTCATCAAAGCCACACCTACTCCAACAAGGCCACACCTCCTAATAGTGCCGCTCCCTATGGTCCTATGGGGGACATTTTTATTCAAACCATTGTTAATGCTACAATTCTCCAGAAATACCGATTCTACCATTTGGGGCCAAATTTGAAGCAAGCTTTATTAAATATAAAATATTGACCAAAAGATGGACTTTACATTCCCCAGAATTTCCCACCTAAGAGTGGCCTCAAGCCATGTGTTGCAGGGGCTTATGAGAACAAACTTATAGATCACTGTACTATCTCATAAGGCTTTGTTATATCCCAAGAACTTCAATTCCCAGCATTCTAGGAAGTTACTTGGTTCCTGGGCAGGTGGGGCTTACAAATTAATATTGGGCATTACATAACCACAGTACACAAATGTATATATTTGGATGTTGTTGTTGTTGTTGTTGAAAAGCTGAATAATGTTTACATAAACATTCAATGTAATCTTCCCATCTACTTTTCATATTTAAAACTTTCATGCTATCAACATCCAATCATGGATTGGGGAA